>OY856410.1:57204598-57369598 GCA_963693085.1 Alisma plantago-aquatica
CTACTAGAATGAGTGACCAGTGCCCTTGACTAAAGGACTAGTGGCCCCCAGTGACCCATAACTCCTATTTGTAGGCATTTTACCTTTGCACCATTATAGTAAGAGGTCGGCAATATGCCTCATGGTAGGAAGTACTTTGGTGGTAAAAAGGGTCTCCCAATCCAATACATTGATTTGAAAGATATGTTAGGTAGCTCAACTATTAGGTCACAAATCTAGGAGTGGAGACTAGAATCTCATATTACATTCGCAGTATATGAAGGATTGAACTCGACATCGTTTTCATCTTTTTATGGATTGTTTAAAAACCAAGTTTATGATAATATCCCGCGGTGTATGTAAATAGTTCGTGAATTTGTGGGGGTTGATCATTGAAGAAACTATAGACAAATTAAGTTACAAAGTTTCGTTTTGGAGAAAGGCATTGGAAGCTAGGATTCAAGATCAACTGAAGCAAAATGGAGTACATGCATTGCAATATTAGTAAATCTACTCTTGTGAGTGGTGGCGCCAAGTTGGATACAATAGAGGTACAAAAATGTGAAAACATTCATGACTTGGGTTTTTTCATTCGTATGGATTATGATAATCAAGATTGGGTACTTTAGTTGATCACAACATGACAGATGAAATCAAGCACCCTGGAATAGTTTGAAACTATTCTCAGGTTGAAAAGTGAAAATTGTTGAAAAACATTATGCTATTAAGACTAGTCAAAATAATCCACTCATACAACACTTTAAACTGATAACAATGACCTTGGGATATTCTAACTGTACTATTCCAGGAAAAGAAGAAGACAAACTCACGAGCACACTCATCAAAGTCAGATAATAGAGTCGACGGTCCATATGCAATGCCTCCATAAGCAATTGTCTATATGGAAAAGCATTTTGTTTTACCATTATTCAAGCTGCACCTCCATGGAGTTGAGACCAAACATGGACATTAGTCAAATGTTCCCTCTCGCAGTGCTTTCCTTGCTCATATTTTGCAAAATGTGTAACTCAAGTCAATTAGCCTAGAAAATCGAGAACGATGTCATCCCTAGCCCTAGCGGATGCTGAAATAAAAAAGGATTCAAAGATGAAAAAAAAGTACTCCACAAGTAGAAGAGGACGCCACAAGCCATATGTTTACCTCACTAGAGCATTGCTCTATTTATAAACATTAGGATCCATCCCTCACAATCAATGATGATTCATCATCAATTAGATCAAGTTCCTTTAGACAAAAAATCATCATTTTCGAATTGCCCACCAACAACATTAACCAAGGCTCCTCAGTTGATGAGACTCTGACAACTAATTTAGCATTTGCATGCCTCTAATTGCTCCTAGATCTACATTTTGGGTCGACAGATTGGAGGTCGCCTTTCAATCCGCCTTCCTAATCCCACCTCCATGGGAGTAGGGTCATATTCTCATTGAGATCTAATCCATACAATACTCCCATATCAACTCCAAACTCTTTCCGACTAAATATATTACTTTGAACAGTTGCATGTCCCAAAGTTTGTTGCACTTGTTCAAACCATCCAAAGGGGGCCTTCTCGTAGTATTTCCTTATTATTATCCACTATCACTTTAATTCCTATTCAATCATGCCTAAAACAATCTTTAGTTGTCTTTCATACATCCACCTTCAGGTTATCATATCTTTCATATTTATCTGTTAAGCATTGTGTTTCTTCAAAACCCTACATTCGCTACCATAAAATATGGGTGTACAACTGTTCAAAAGATCTACCTTTCAAAAAGTAGAAACTTTTAGACATTATAGAGAATAGAAATTGTGTATTTGATGAGTAAACAGGTGTACAATACATTCTCTTATATAACAGAAGAGATGAGAGACTAAAACAGAGATGAGCAATATGGGACTAAACTACATAAGTAAAAACATAAGTGAGGCACATGCTAGACACATGACACTCAATAAAACACAACATATCTCTATACTCCCCCTCAAGCTGGAGTGTAGATGTCGAACATGCCCAACTTGTCCACTAGAGTCTGAAAATGAGCTTTTGGAAGAATCTTGGTGAAGATGTCTGCTACTTGCTTTTCAGTGCTGAAATATGGAGTGCAAATCCGGATAGAAAGGATTGTCTCACGAACAAAGTGATAGTCGACCTCAATATGTTTTGTCCTTTCATGAAAAGTGGGGTTGCTCGCAATAAAAATTGAGGCTTTGTTGTCACAAAACATCGGTATAGGGCTGGAATAGGATATGTCAAACTCCTAGAGGAGACTTTGGACCCACAGAAGTTCACATGCAGTATGAGCCATGGCTCGGTATTCTACCTCTGGACTGGATCTGGCTACGACAGTCTATTTTTCGCTTCGCCAGGTAACAATATTTTTGCCCATAAATTTACAATAACCCGATGTTGACTTACAATCAGAGCGAATTCCCGCATAGTTAGAGTTTGGAAAATCAGAGAGATTGTAGTGGCCATGCTTCGACTTTGCCTGTAGAGCTTTTGAGATAGTGCAAAAAGTGACATATGGCATCCCAATGACACCACCAAGGTTTATCAAGGTACCTGCTGATGAATTTGCTACCATATAATATGGGTGTACAACTGTTCAAAAGATCTTCCTTTCAAAAAGTAGAAACTTTTAGACATTATAGAGAATAGAAATTGTGTATTTGATAAGTAAACAGGTGTACAATACATTCTCTTATATAACAGAAGAGATGAGAGACTAAAACAAAGATGAGCAATATGGGACTAAACTACATAAGTAAAAACATAAGTGAGGCACATGCTAGGCACATGACACTCAATAAAACACAACATATCTCTATACTCCCCCTCAAGCTGGAGTGTAGATGTCGAACATGCCCAGCTTGTCCACTAGAGTCTGAAAATGAGCTTTTGGAAGAATCTTGGTGAAGATGTCTGCTACTTGCTTTTCAGTGCTGAGATATGGAGTGCAAATCCGGCTAGAAAGGACTGTCTCACGAACAAAGTGATAGTCGACCTCAATATGTTTTGTCCTTTCATGAAAAGTGGGGTTGCTCACAATAAAAATTGAGGCTTTGTTGTCACAAAACATCGGTATAGGGCTGGAATAGGATATGTCAAACTCCTAGAGGAGACTTTGGACCCACAGAAGTTCACATGCAGTATGAGCCATGGCTCGGTATTCTACCTCTGGACTGGATCTGGCTACGACAGTCTATTTTTCGCTTCGCCAGGTAACAAGATATTTGCCCATAAATTTACAATAACCCGATGTTGACTTACAATCAGAGCGAATTCCCGCATAGTCAGAGTCTGGAAAATCAGAGAGATTGTAGTGGCCATGCTTCGACTTTGCCTGTAGAGATTTTGAGATAATGCAAAAAATGACATATGGCATCCCAATGACACCGCCAAGGTTTATCAAGGTACCTGCTGATGAATTCGCTACCATATAATATGGGTGTACAACTATTCAAAAGATCTACCTTTCAAAAAGTAGAAACTTTTAGACATTATAGAGAATAGAAATTATGTATTTGATGAGTAAACAGGTGTACAATACATTCTCTTATATAACAGAAGAGATGAGAGACTAAAACAGAGATGAGCAATATGGGACTAAACTACATAAGTAAAAACATAAGTGAGGCACATGCTAGGCACATGACACTCAATAAAACACAACATATCTCTATACTCCCCCTCAAGCTGGAGTGTAGATGTCGAACATGCCCAGCTTGTCCACTAGAGTCTGAAAATGAGCTTTTGGAAGAATCTTGGTGAAGTTGTCTGCTACTTGCTTTTCAATGCTGAGATATGGAGTGCAAATCCGGCTAGAAAGGACTGTCTCACGAACAAAGTGATAGTCCACCTCAATATGTTTTGTCCTTTCATGAAAAGTGGGGTTGCTCGCAATAAAAATTGAGGCTTTGTTGTCACAAAACATCAGTATAGGGCTGGAATAGGATATGTCAAACTCCTAGAGGAGACTTTGGACCCACAGAAGTTCACATGCAGTATGAGCCATGGCTCGGTATTCTGCCTCTAGACTGGATCTGGCTACGACAGTCTATTTTTCGCTTCGCCAGGTAACAAAATTTTTGCCCATAAATTTACAATAACCCGATGTTGACTTACAATCAGAGCGAATTCCCACATAGTCAGAGTCTGGAAAATCAGAGAGATTGTAGTGGCCATACTTCGACTTTGCCTGTAGAGCTTTTGAGATAGTGCAAAAAGTGACATGCATCCCAATGACACCGCCAAGGTTTATCAAGGTACCTGCTGATGAATCCTACAACGGTAGTGAGGTCGACTCGTGTGACCGTCAGATAAATAACCTTGCCTACCAGTCTTCTGAACCAGTGGTGATCAGCATAAAGAGGAGAGTTTTCATCATCCCAGTCTATATTTGGGTCAAGGGGAGTGTTGGTTGGTTTACAGCCAAGCATACTCGTTTCCTGCAATACATCAAGTACATATTTTTGTTAAGAGAGACACAACCCTACAGATGATTTGGATACCTCAATGCCTAAGAAATATCTCAGCTTTTCGAGATCTTTAGAGACAAAGTGATTTTCCAAGTATGTTTTTGTTACTTGTATCACTGCCAGATAAAATAATATCGTCAACATAAACAATAAGAATGACGAGCACAACCACTATTTTGCGGATAGAGACTAAATGATCTGAGTGGGAATGACAGAAGCCAAAAGTGACTAAGCTATGACTGAGTTTGTCGAACCAAGCACGCAAGTTCTGTTTGAGACCGTAGATGACCTTTTTTAGCTTACAGACCTTTGAGCAGACTCCCCCTGAGCAACAAAACCCAGTGGTTGCTCCATGTAAACTTCCTCCTGTAGATCTCCTTAAGGGAATGCATTTTTAACATCCAACTGAAAGAGAGGCTAGTCTTTATTGACAACAACATAAATCAAAATGCGAACAAAATTTAACCTTACTACGGGAGAAAAAGTTTCAAAATAGTCCAAACCATATGTTTGTGTGTACCCCTTTGCTATAAGTCGAGCTTTCAGATGCTCAATTGTACCATCAGGTTGATACTTAATGGTGAAGACCCATTGGCATCCAACAGTAGGACATGAAGGAGGGAAATCCACAAGTTCCCACGTCTTGCGATCACATAGTGCCTGCATTTCCTGATTCATCGCATGTTTCTATGTAGGAATAAGGAGAGCTTCTGCAGCAGTCTTTGGAATAGTGACGGCAGAAATTGTAGAAGTGAAGCATGCAAAACTGGTCTACATGTTAGCAGAAGAGCAGAAATGACTGATAGGATGTTTGGCGCAGGAACGAACATCTTTGCGCTGACTAATAGGGAGGTGCAAGTCAAAAGTTACATATGTGGTTGTATGATCATTCACAGACGGAGGAATTGGTTGTGGAGGGGCCATGGAAGGAGTGCTTGTCTTGGTCTATTGTTTGTACACTTGCAAAGGGCGATTTGTAGGATGGTCTAAAGGAGGAAAAGCCTCAACAACATTTGGTAGAGGTGGTGGTGCCAACATATCACTGGATAGTGTTGCCCCATCATCAGAGAAATAGGGCATATGCTAAAAAAAGATCACATCTGCATTGACAAACCATTGCTTTAGAATAGGATCAAAGCAGTGATAACCTTTCTGGGTTCTAGAATATCCCAAAGAGATGCATTTAGTGGAGCGAGGATCAAGCTTTGTCATCCTGGGGCGTAGATTTTTGACAAAATAGTTACACCCAAAAATACAAGGAACATGGAACAATTGTGCATCAGGAATCATAATAGTGTAAGGTATGTGCATGTGTAAAATAGAGGATGGCATATGGTTAATAAGATAGCATGCCATAGAAACTACTTCAGGCTGAAACCGGTGAGGTACTTTATAATGGAGAAGAAGAGTGCGAGCAACCTCTAACAAGTGGTGATTTTTCTGTTAAGCAACGCCATTCTATTGCGGAGTATAAGGACAAAGTAGTTTGATGGATGGTGCCACGAACAGAACAAAAAAGTTGTGACAAATTTTTGCATAAACTCTAGGACATTATCGGTACGGAAAATTTTAATGGGTTTGCTGAACTGGGTCTGTATTTCAGAAAAGAAGATGTTGATATTGTCCAAAACAGTGTTGCGATCTTTGAGTAAAAAAAGCCAAGCAAATAGGAATAATCATCAATAAAAGTCAAAAAGTATTTAACACCAGAGTGACTAGGAACAGAATATGGTCCCCACATGTCTGCATGAACAATATCAAAAAGAGCTTTAGAACCAATTTCTTTTTAGCAGGAAATACAGACCACGTTTGTTTTCCCAAAAGACAATATGCACAAGAAAAAGTTATTTCAAATAATGTTGGAAATAAATGTTTCTCCTTTATTGCAGATGGATGACCAAGCCGGTAGTGCCACTGAAGTCATGTGACTGATGTAGACAGAAGAGAAGATGTTGCAGGCGGTTCATCCAAATAGTAGAGTGTGTCTGATCCTTCATGGCCCAAACCAATCATCATCTTTGTGCGGAGATCCTTCAAAACACAACCAGAAGGATCAAATTTAATGGAGCACTGAAGTTGTTTACAGTAAAGATTTACTGACATATAGTAAATTAACAAGAAATTGCAGTATGTATAAAACAGATTGGAGGTGCAACTTTCGAGACAGAGGAATAGTGGTGATGCCATGAACAGGAGTCTTAGAGCCATTTGCAACAATGATAAACAGAATATTGGTGGTTTTAGTCAGAGAAGAAAATAATTGGATGTTGCCATCCATATAGACAGACACACCAGAATCAATACACCGTTTATTGTTACCAGCA
This sequence comes from Alisma plantago-aquatica, assembly GCA_963693085.1. NCBI lineage: Eukaryota > Viridiplantae > Streptophyta > Magnoliopsida > Alismatales > Alismataceae > Alisma > Alisma plantago-aquatica. The sequence goes on from OY856410.1 coordinate 57,211,387, forward strand.
GAAGGAAAGGCAAGCATGGCGGAGGAACCAACAGTAGATGTCGAAGGTAGCTGAGTCATGCGCTCCTGAAAAAACTTCTCAAACTCCGAGCGAAGCCATTCAGTAGATGGCGGAGCAGATGGTTGGTCGAATGCAGTATCAGTGGAGGTTTCTGTAGAGGCACGGTTAGCCCAGGTTGGTTTACCGTGCTTGATCCAACATATATCTTCATTGTGATTATCACGATCACACCAATTGCAGAAGCGAGGGACAATAGTTTGGCCTCGACCAAGAGCATTAGAGGAGTCGCGTCCACCAGTGGGAGGTAGTTGTCCGCCATGACCACGACATCGCCCACAGCCACATCCAGAGTCAGCAAGTCAGCAGTGCGAATAGCTAGAGCAGGATGCTCAATAACAGGATTGGAGGTCATTGACGGTAGTCTTTGAACTCACTTAAGGACGTCGCGAAGAGTAGGCAGATGGTCACTAGACAGAATCTGATCGACCACGCCAGAGATGGAAGCAGGAAGGACAGCCAGAAATTGGACCAGTTGAAGTTCATTGCGCTACTTCTGGGCTTCTTTGATATCGACCATCAAGGGATGGTAGATTTCGTTCTCATTCTAGAGAGAGAGAGAGCAGAGCACTGGTTGTAGAAGTCCTCGATAGAGCACATGGGAGAGCTCATCCCACATCACCTTAGCATCATGAAGGCATAACAACGACTGACTGATTCGCGGCTCGGTGCTATTAAGAAGTCGGGACATTAAACCAGAGTTGTCTTTGGACCATTGTGCATAGGTCTGCTTGCTCTTTTCATCCGCAATAGCAGTAGGAGCGGAAGGAGGATCAATAGTGAGATGTGAGTACCGACCTTGTGCCTTGACATATAAGACAAAGGACGCCGACCAAAGATGGTAGTTAGAGCCATCGAGCTTGACAGTGGTAACACATAGAGAACGAGGCGGCTCAATAGAAGCCATGATGAGAAGAGACGGAGCAGCAGTTAATTAGGCGACACAACAACAACAATTAGTAGATAAGGAACCCACTATGGGGCAATAGAGCGACACCAGAGATCTGAAGCATCAGATTAGAAGAGACCTGCTACAGGCAGATAGACTGATAAAGGAACATACGCCGTCATGAGGAAGATCAAGATTCTGTCATGAGGCATATGCAGATAAACTCAGACAGTCGGAGACACTCTCAATGTGCAGGAGCTATGACTGTCCGGAAGACTTCACTTACAGAAAGAGGTGGAAGGAAGCAAGGGATATTAGAGTAGGAGAAGGAGGAGGGTGAGGGAAGCAGAAGGAGGAGTGGGCGGCAGCGGACTGGGGGGAAGGGGAACAACGTCGACGTGGGGTGGGGGGAGGCAGCGGCGTGCTAGGGAGGAGGAGGGGGCGGTGGCGGGGGAGGGGGCGGCGGGAGGGGGAGGAACTAGGGCGTAGGGGCAGGGTGGGGATTTACAAATAGGGGAACTGGACATCCTCTTGATACCATATAGATAGAATATGAATTGTGTATTCAATGAGTAAGAAGGTATACAATACAGTCTCTTATATAACAGAAGAGAGGAGAGACTAAAGCAGAGATGAGCAATATGGGACTAAACTACAGAAGTAAAAATATAAGTGAGACACATGCTATGCACATGACACTTAATAATACACAACATATCTCTATAGACATAATATCAAAGACATTCATTCCATCCATATGTATTGAACTTATGACAAACATCCAGTGAATTAAGAAACGGCCCAAGCGGTCGCTTAATCGGCCAAGACCCTCATCCGCCTTATTTAGCCCCTAAGCGTCCGGTTAAGCGTGTTGAATATAATCACCCACTTTTTGCCCGCCTCACCCGCTTTTGTTTAAAAATACTAATGTAAGCGTCTAACATTAATTAATTACATTGTCCAAGTAGTGTCGACTATAATATATGAAACTTGCATACATTAAATGTTGTGTGATATAGCTAGTCCTAATTTAGAATGTGTACTTTGTGTGTAAGTTGTAATAATTGGGTACAATGATTGGTACTATTAGTATTACTTTAGTTATTACTTTAAATCAATAATTCATAGTTTGTTATTCACAATTACTGATCTGCTTGCTGATTTTAGTGATTAGACAAACTGATTAATAGTAAAGTATTGATGAATACTTAGTTAATTACTGATTTTCTGATTAGATATGTATAGAAGTTCCTTAAGAGATATATTTTTTATATACACATACATGTAATTTTGTATTAAAATATATAAAATTTAGACATTTGCTTTTTCAAAAATCGCCTGCTTAATCGCCCGCCTACCGCTTAATCAGTTACAGGGTGTTGTTCGCACACATCATGCTTCCCGCTTTCTGATACCTTGCAAACATCCTTTGTCCTTCATTTACCATATGAATAATGAAGCTTGGCTGTTGAAACTTACCAGTTACCACATTACTCCACCTCCGTTCAACCTTCTAGATCAGTTGAAGTTGCAATGCATATACTCTTTTTTACTGATGATATTGTAGACTTATATTCCAAGGCATTTCATGATAGCTCATAGATCTACTTGAGATCAATTCCATATTTAGTTTTATCAATCAACACATTATCACCAACAACAAAAAATACACCACGGTATATCACCATGAAAATGCTTTGTCATCTTTTTTATTACTAAAAGAAATAGAGTACGTAATCATAAATATATTTAGTATATATCATTGTATACCCCAAAAAAAAAAGTAAAAATAAAAAGGCCAAGGCAATCCAACATGGGAGCATACTGCCTAACTGCCTTGACAAATATGATATCAATCTTGTGCTTAACAATATATTTATGCTTTGTTTCATTTCCCTAACATTCTATGGTGCAGACATAAATAAAATACATGAACTTAGTTATATAATCAATATACAACATAATTATGTCTAGAGAAAATAATTAGGAAACTACGACATTTGCACCCAACTGGGTGCTTCTCCACCTTGGTCCCTTATGAACAATGTCTCGAACCACATGTCTATCACAAATGGAGCCACGCACCTACAAATTAGGACTATATATGTGAGCGACCCACAATTTGGAATTAGAAATAGACGAATTGCCCATCTAATTCTACCTATGTGCCCATAGGAGTTGCATATCTTGAGTTCATTGAGCCTTTTAAGAAAAGAAGTGTGAAACTATCTTCTATTTGGCTTAGAATGTTACATATAGATGAAGTTGGATTGATCTAAATTTAAAAGGGCATCTAAGCTATAGATTGCTTGATATATCATTACCTTAAAGTATGTAGCTTTAAATTCTCATCTTGGTCGTGAGTGAATCTGAGGCTTTTGTCATTTTTGTATTTGTAGGAAGCCTTTAGCCAAAAGTATTCAGTGCACCCAATGTGTTACTTAGAATCTCTGAACTTCGATCAAGTTTATGGGATGAAACCTGTAGAAATATTCAAATAAGACTTCAATCTATTTTCTATAAGAAATAGATAGTTTGCTTTTTGAGTAGTCAAATAAACAAAAGTCAAAGCTAGGCAAGCACCAATTTGAAGCAAACAAAATAATACATTACTCACAAAAGAAGCGACTGAAATCTTAAATAGCACCTAATATCATATTCAACTCGCATACTTCATATAACAATAGTTGACTTAATGTCAATTCAAAAAGTAGAAAATGCTATTAGAAACTAAAGTAGAAATATATATAACATGTTATTGAAAATTGCAAAACACTCTCACATTCCAAATCCACTATCTCTAGCTCTAAAGGGGATGCACAAATCTTTCCTTATAGGACCTCATGTCCCATTTAATCACTTATTATTATTCTTATTCATCTCTACGATGCATAAGGGTAAACACTCTTCTAGCTCCCTAGATTCCCTACCATATTATTATGTGAAGGATAGAAGCTAGGAAGCACGGTTACAGATGCGGATGCGGACATGGGACACAGTGATTTTTCAAAATATAGGACACGGACACGGCGATTTCACACACACACACACACATGTGTGTGTGTGTGTGTATATATATATATATATATATATATATATATATATATATATATATTGGTGTTCATCATGTTATAGAAAATGAATTGTGGAGTTTGTATTTTATTTACTTAAAAGACATGCAATCATCCATAAAACACATTCATCAAAATAAAATAAAAAACCATTTACTACAACAAACATGACCTAGTTATATTCAGAAATTAATGTAAACGCATTCATGTACATGCTTGTTGCAATTAATCAAAGAAAATTGACAATTTAAATCATAAAGCAATGATTGTTGGACAGTAAATAAAGATTAATCAGATCAATTCAACAATAAAGATATCCAACACATAATGATATCAAAAGATACAACAAACATTACATATTCATATATCACAATTGAACCAACAACAATTGTTTTCAACATTATAAAAAATAGAAGAAAATAACAATTAAGAAAAAGTAGGCATAAATTGGTAAAGGGGCAGGGTTGCACTAAGAAAATAATAGAAATCTAGAGTGAATTAGGGAGAAGGGGGATAAGACATCAATGAGAATGAAGCAAAGGGGGGGGGTGAAAAGCCTGACTGAACAAATTTAATTTGAGAGAGAGGAAAGAACGAGAAGGGGATGGGGAGGAGATGTTGGTAAGGGTGGAGAGTAATTAAGAGGGAAGAATCAGGAAGAATTGAGATGGATAGTGAAATGTTGATACTTAACAGTAGGAAGAAGAGAGTTGGAGAAATGGAGAGAAGGGAAAGAATTATCGGGAAGAAATATAGAGGGGGGAGGATCAGGAGGAATAAACAAGGATAACACAAAGTCGGTGGAAACGTGGGTAAACATACAGGGAGATTTGATAGGAGGGAAGGGTTTCATCATTTTTTAACTTAATTGGACCCAAATGTGGTTGGAGTGGGTTTGTTGTGTCCGTGTCCCAGCCGTCTCCATGTCGTGTCCAGGCCAAAAGGTCTTTTAAAAAAAAGTTGGACATGCCCGAGTCGTGCCCACAGCGTATCCGCGTCCGACACGCGGCAAACACGGCCACAACACCACTCAGGAAGTGTTCGTGCTTCCTAGGATAGAAGACTAAAACTAAGTTTTTCATCATACCCCCTTATATAGAGTGCAACCATTTAAATATGATATTTATAGTATATGTTCGTAATTTAGCTATTGGAGTGTGTGTTTTAAAGTTTCAATATGCGGCAACTAAAACACCATAAGATGTGATCCACACTAGAGTTCTTAAACAACCACAAATGCTCTACCGACTTCTTGTATTAACCTTTCGTCTTGTTAGATGTTTATCTTTAGATGGAGGTGGATTTGTATGATGGTCAAGATTGCCTGAAGAAAGGACACATTTAAAAGGATGTGCCGATAAGATATAGTTAGATACATTCAATTACACAGGAGTAACACACCTAGAGTGTGTTTTAGGGACCTCTGTAGAAAATGAGGTTGGTGTACATCAATCGTAGAATCTAAGAAAAAAATAGGCTAGCGGCAATCTGACACGTCATATCCTAGAAGCTACACACCGTGTAAGTAGATAGACACATTGTGTCAACTCACTAACACATTGTGTCAGTGATCAGTAACCAGCGTTGAAGCAGACATGCAGTGACAGCAGTTGTAGGACGTTGCCAATCCAAAATGTGTACCTAATAGTCTGAGGGAAGTAGTAGAACAAATGAGCCTATTTGCACCCAATAGTGGAACAACTTAATATCTTAGTCCTCTCCCATAGAAGGACCCCTCAAGTTGAACTTCTGGTAATATGAAATCTAGCCTTGTTTACCAACATGACCAAAGACTAGATTTATTTCTTTTGAAGTTCAATTTTATTTACATTTACGTCAAGGGTTTGATTGGTTTGAAGTCATTTCCTCATAATACTAGGAAAGCAGACTTCCCGTTTTGTTTACGTTTGATTGGTACCAGGAAAGTCCGGAACTTAAGTTCCGCAGTTTTCCCATGACTTCAAAGATTATATGTAGATCTCAGTTCTTGACTTTCGTAAGAAATCGTAAGGAAAACGACTTCTGAGTCAACCCTTGGTTCCAGGTGCCACTATCGTCTGCCCTATCTTCGCCCTCGCCGCCAACAATAGGTTCCCAACCAATCTGTCGCCGCATAGGCGTGAGAGCAAGGGAGCTTCTGTCACGGCATCAGACCCGAGAAGAAACTATTCTGTGCACACCGCACAGACACAACAACACTCACCGTCAAGGAAAGCTTCCGTCATTGCCACGGCGGGTAAGGCATCGATGGTCGCATCACTTGCACCATCAAAGGCAAAAGAGGTGCTTAGGTCCCTGGAATCGTCAATATCAATTTTCGGTGAAGTCTTCTTTCAAGTCGCATCCAGATCATGGAGCATGCGGCCGCAACAGCTTGGGCAGAGGAGGGGAAGGGGGGACCGGTTGATCATGCAGAAGCCAGATATCCAAGAGTTTGATACATATTGCGAGTTCGCATGCCAAACCAATCACTTAAAACCAGTGTTTTAAAAAGTGGTATGTGTTATGCGTGCGGAGAGGTCACCTTGTAGAGTATATGTGACATGCGGGAGTATATGCGGAAGTATATGTGATTTTGATTTTTTTAATAATTTGATTATTATATATAAATTAATCACACAATAGCATATTTAATTTGTACATTACATAGTTGGACCCTAAAATTTGAGATAGATTTAAATATAAAGTTTAAAGAAAAAGTAAAGCACCATTTAGAATGCATTCTAGAATTATTTAAGCATAAAATTCAATGAAGCATGCACAAAATTGTTTAACACAAGTACATGACGTGAAGACTAACCAAATCATACAAAAAGATGCTTACATGTCCTAGATGTTCAAAAAAACAAATATTAAATGAGCATGCATAACAAAATATCAACAAAGTAGTCTATTATGAGAATGTTATCAATAAAACTATTGGGCTGAGATAACATATGTCTATCTAAAAAGCACTGACTAATCGGCCTTATAAGCGCTAAGTATATGCGGCCCGTGCGGCTTTTTTTGAAACACTATTAGAATTCAATTTCCTGGAACTCATTTTATTTTTCAGGAAAATGAGTTACAAGAAAATGTTACTTACACCAACCCAGTCAGAACATAAACATTCAATGATAGCATTCTTTCACCTGGTAAGTTCAATTTTTATGATTTTTCTTGTCCCCACTACTATGTTTATAAGAGGATGTATCTCATATGATCACATCATGGATTTGTGTAAAATAAGTGAACTAATACAATCGAGGCATTATTGGTTCATTAAAATCATCCCCGAAGGACATAATTGGTGGCCCAAGTATGGAGTCGAGGTAATAAAAGCATGCTAGTCAGTAGCTTCGCTCCAATACTAACTCTAGTGGTTGAACTGGAGTGTTTCAAATTTTATGGGACCACAAGATCCCACTCTGATTGATAGTTAGGTTTATCAAAACTATTATATTCCTACCCACGTTGTATGTTGTGGAATTGGGGTGTGAAAAAACAAGGTGTTACAAGATGGTCTTGGGTAAAATGAGAATTTTAAGATGGATCTGTAGAAAAAAAGGGAAAGATCACAATAAGATGACCACTAAATATTGTGGGATGACAAGTAAACTACAAGCCTACAATAAATTTTCTTTAGACAGTAAGAACATATGATATGCAGAGTAGAAAATACACCATTCCAGTGTAATGTATTGAATTAAACAAAGTCAAAAATAAAAGAGGTAGCTTTAACTAGGGGAGAGATTATATGAAAGAAATGGAATCATTGCATCTTAATATAACTATGACAAAGATGATGACAACAACGAGAATAACAAGAAGGTGTAGTGAGTTAGCTTCAATGACTAAGTAAAACAACACACTAGGGTTAAGTTTGAATTTCAGAAATCCAATGTGCAAGGCTTCTTAAGGAGATGAATACATATTGAAAAGACCCACCAACTAAATATTGATGAGGACCCAACTAGACCATCCCACCTACCAACTTGCTCAACAAGGGTTTACTCCATTTGTACTTCGATCGAGACTCGAAAGATTAGATAGAGCCTACATCTCCATACCTTAACATTGATTTCTCTTGCTTCCTCTGATACAAGGTAGTGATGAAGTTGTTGAAGTTGAATATATGACTAATGTTGGAATGCAACGAAACTTGGGACATTAGTATGGAGATCTTATTGTTAAAAAAATAGGTGGAACAGCCATACAAGAATGACGAATGGCTTAACATCATAGCCATGAGCTTGGGGTTGAACATATAGCTATTGGACTCCTTGTCTTATATTGTACATGGATACATATATTGAGACTACATGACTCATGGGAATGCTTAAATACGACCTAATTAATTGGGGAAGAGTAGAGGCCACAATTAGACTAGTTGTAGGATCCAATCACCTCTCCCCGTCTCCAGTTTTATGCTTATAAGATTCATCTTGCACTAGTCATCTTTACCTCTCCTAAGGTTGTTGGACAACAAGAACTAAGACATGAAGTAGAGAAGTTGATAAAGAAGGGTGCAACAATTGAATCTGGTACAGTTCAGAACTATAGTCAAAGAGATAGGAGTCCATTAGAGAAATCGAGTACTTACACTTAATTCTTCACCAGAAAGGAAAATAAGAAAGCGGTGTTGTAAATAACGTACATTGTAACACCCGGGCCCACTGCTCAATGCTCTAGTAGAGTTTCAGGAATGACGACTAGCCCCACAGATCACCACTAGCCTTAATTGTGTGCTTTATCTTCACTCACGTGCAAACCAAGATAAACTTCCCGACTGGTTACCCATCCTAGTACTACTTTGGATTGAGTGTGCTTAACCGCAGAGTTCTTTAGTGATGGGCACCCTGAAAAGGAGGTGCACCTTGGTGATATAGGTAGTGCAATCATTCCTCTTACGATCATTTCATATGGGGCCTTAAATCCTAAGACATTACAATCTCCCCCACTTAGACTCTTGACGTCCTCGTCAAGGCTCAACTATATAGCCTTAAATCCTAAGACATTACAATCTCCCCCACTTAGACTCTTGACGTCCTCATCAAGGCTCAACTATATGGCCTTATAATCTATCCTCATTTAAATGCAGACCCAAATGGCCAATGTACACCCAGCTCCCGACCACGGCTATCAGTGCAAGGGTGGCTCCATCAACTAGGATAGCCATTTCCAACATGCCAGGACTGCACGGTTCAAAGACTGGCATACCACAAACCCAAGTGGGCCCCACCTACTGGAGGAGAATTGGCTCTGATACCATTTGTAATACTGAGGCCCACTGCCCTATGCTCAAGTAGAGTTTCAGAAATGACGACTAGCCCCGCAGATCACCACTAGCATTAACTGCGCGCTTTGTCCTCACTCACGTGCAAGCCGAGATAAACTTCCCGACTTATCACTCATCTTAGTACTACTCTGGGCTGAGCATGCTTAACCACGAAGTTCTTTAATAATGGGCTCCCTGAAAAAAGATGTGCACCTTGGTGATATGAGTAGTCCAATCATTTCTTTTAAGATCATTTCATTTGCAGCCTTAAATACTGGGACATCACATACACTCAAGAACTACAAGGTGAGCGAGCTTCATGCTTCACCACAAAGGACAATAAGGAAGATTTAGACATGATACAGAAAGAGTATCCATACTAGTTGGCCCCAATAATGTAACAAGACTTCTAAATCTCGTGCTCGCTTTGCATATAAACTACAGCTTGACACCACACTATAGAATGCCAATCTATGTCTCTCCTCAATAATGACAATGGAGGACAAACTACTCAAGGATATAAATTGGATGGAGATATGTTAGGGCCTGGACTAGGAAGAACACTCTAAACTACTAAGGCTTCACTTTCATACACAGACATACCTTAGATATGGAACAAGAACATGTTTCTTAATATTTTAATGATGTCAAACACTCCTTCAGCATGCCAGAACACACCTCTTGCAGCTTCTTAATGTTTATAATAATCTTTAGCCCACATTGGATGTTGGAACATACCATGTACACTAGCATATTAGCAGCATGTCTTCCTATTTTAATACCTTTCCTAGCTTAGCCAATTTCGATAACAGATTAAAGGTATATCAGGGAAAAGAGAGACTTCGCCGATTTAAACATGTCTGCTCTTATTACATTGATTCTGTTTGAGCTCATTACAAAGGGAAAGAAAGTAAATGACGAATAAGTACCACCATAAGACAACTATAGTGGTGGCTTCTCCCAACACAAGAACCATATAGCATGGGAGGACATAATGTCGAAAACCACACATTATACTCTGATGGAGTGAGAAACCTTATAAAAGGTCTCAGTGAGAAATTTAGAAAGAGTAAAATATAATGAATATTTGACAAAAAAATAATTTTATTAGTTATTCTAACAAAATTATCATATATCAGGGATTCCTTGACTGGTTGAACTTTAGTTGAAAATCATATTGTGAATGTCAAATAGATGTAGTAGTTTATATTACACTATATATAACGAGCTAGATGCCAATAATTTAAGAGTAGGTAAATCTAAGTTGTCTTTTAACAACTGGTTTGCAACCATTAAAATGTGTTACATGCATTTGAAAAGTATCCAGCCTGAGGGTTCAACAGTTTTTTTAGTGAATTAATCCAAAGTGATCTCAAACATTGAGTACTAACATTTAATTCCTAACCAAAAAATTCTACATCAGCAACAGTACTTATAGACAAACTGAATGGTGCATAATTTTGTGGCTGGGGTTTGTACGAATTGAAACAAACAAGAAAGAACTGTAAGAGGAGAAAAGATAGTTACCAGATCTGCAAGTGTTGCGTAGCGTTCTTTGTTTAAATATAAAGGTCTTCCCCTGGACAAGCCAACATCCTGGAACGGAGATGTGAGAAGTAAGACTCATAATAAATAGTATTACCATGAAACTCTATTCCATGTAAACCTTTGTGACATATATTAAAATATAACTAATTGTGCAGTACGTATTTCCAAAAAAAGTTGTCCATTACTTAATGAACCAGGAGATCATTGATGTGTAATATAATTAGTCGTATGAGTGGCTTATGTTATATCATGTTACAGCTGGTAAAGTGAATGAAGAATTTAGTGACATTAAATTAAAAGTTATTTTTTATTCCAACAACCACTTTTAGCCTCCAAAACCGTTTTCTAGTCTAACTATATAGTACTACAAGTCAACGATATCAGTCGATCTATCCCTGATTTTGTCCGTTCAACAGCTCGCAAAGTTGATTCCCGTATAACTTCTGCAGTCACGTATTTTTCAGCTCATGTTGCTGATGCCGGGCCATATGTCAATGAGTAAGGCACATTCCATTAATTAAATTCGGAAAACTCGACCATAATGGAGGGATTACCGATATTGTGTGACGTTGCCTGTTGCTTCTGCTGTAAACACGGGTAGAATGGAGAAAATTGGGGGAAAAGCCATTGGATGTTGATGTAAGAATTTATGGTTGTTTTTCTCCAAGCTGAAACTCATACATCTATCGTTCCGCTACAAGATCCATAGGCTTGTATACAGATCTGGTGTATATCTAAGGAAGCCACATCTCCTATCCAACAGCCTTGAGTTCCCCGTCAAAATATTTGAAATCTACTCATATTTAGGAATATTACTATGATTTACATAGACCTACTACACCCACCACCATTTTTGCGTAGATCTGCACAAATTGTGGTCAAATACTATTGTCTGCTCAGATTTTCAGTACCATGATTTATGCACACCTAAAGATAACTGACGAGAGATGGAGTCAAGTGCCTCATCATCCCATGTATAGCTGGGAAAAAAATCAATTGCTCTACATCCCCTGCAAAAAGTTGGTTAAAATATTTGATTTGACTTCTGTTAGAATAGTGTAAGTATTTATTTATTTTTTCTTGTATATTGAGCACATTAATTAAATAGGTTATTGGCTTCCACCCATAGTCCTATACAAAGAGGTGTTCCTTGTCTATAAAATAAACAAGTCATTCGTCACCCTAATCATGTTATGAGGGATTTGTCTCCCCCATCTCCAAGAGGGATTGTTGTCAATGCCACCTTTAGGAGATGTCGTCCGCTCCACGTCTAGGAGGATTTCTTTCTCCGCCATCTCAAGGATAGGCTACTCTCTCCTCCGACCTGAGGAGGAATCCCCATTCCTCACCATCCAGAGGGCCGGCAGCATCTTCGAGAAGGTATAGGTTGTTGCACCTTTTGTCTCTGTTCCATGGCATAGCAGCTACTAAAGGTACTCAATATGACGTGTAGCCCAAGTGTAGATCTTGTCCTTGATGCAACATGTTTGCCTGCCCCAATTTTCACATGCCATTTAGATCAGGTACACATAGTGAGCTCTCACACATGTTGAATTTCTTCAAACATTCCCTGAAGTCTAGACTTGTTTTGTGCCTTTCTATAATAGTTTTTGTCATCTACACCACGCGTCATGTGCACACATTGGCTCTTGAGAAGTTGTAATACATCATCATATGTGCTTCTTCCAGAAGCCTGAAGATCTTGTTTCCTTCCAACACGACAAATTTGTTGGTTGTATGCCCTGAAAGACCTCATATGATGATTGCAATAGGGGAACATTGCATATGATTTGATTATTCATAAAAGATAACTCTACTCATCATATAGAGTAATTGGGAATTGCTTATTGAGTTAATAAAACAGTGTACAATACAGTCTCTTATATAACAGAAGGGAATAGAGACGAGCAGAAATGAGCAGTATGGGACTAAACTACAGAAGTGAAAGCATAAGTGAGGCACATGCTATGCACATGACACTCAACAAAACACAGCATAACACAACATATCTCTATACTCCCCCTCAAGCTAGAGCGTAGATGTCGAACATGCCCAGCTTGTCAACTAGAGTCTGAAAACGAGCTTTAGGAAGTATCTTGGTGAAGATGTCCGCAACTTGCTTTTCAGTGCTGAGATATGGAGTGCAAATCCGGCCAGAAAGAACTATTTCTCGAACAAAGTGACAATCGACCTAAATATGTTTCGTCCTCTCATGAAAAGTGGGGTTGCTTGCAATAAAAATGGAGGCCTTGTTGTCACAAAACATCAGTATAGGGCTGGAATAGGTTATATCAAACTCCTGAAGGAGACTCTGGATCCACAGAAGTTCGCATGCAGTATGAGCCATAGCTTGATATTCTACCTCTGCACTAGATTTGGCGGCAACAGTCTGCTTTTTGCTTCCCCAGGTGACAAGATTTCTGCCAACAAATGTACAGTATCCTGATGTTGACTTACGATCAGACCGACTTTCTACATAGTCGGAATCCGAGAAACCAGATAGATCGCAGTGGCCATGCTTCTTATACATCAAGCATTTTCCTGGAAAACTTTTAAGTTATCGCAGAATATGACATATAGCATCCCAATGACATTGTCAGGGTAATCAAGGTACCGGATGATGAACTCGACAACAGCAGTGAGGTCAGCTCTTGTGACGGTCAGATAGATAAGCTTGCCTACCAACCTTCTGAACTGGTGAAGATCAGCATAGGGAGGAGAGTTTGCATCATCCCAGTCCATATTTGGGTCAAGCGGAGTGTTGGCTGGTTTGCAGCCCAACATACCAGTTTCCTGCAAGAGATCAAGTATATATTTTCTCTAAGAGAGACACAACCCTGCAGATGATCTGGAAACCTCAATGCCTAAGAAATACCTCAGCTTTCCGAGATCTTTAGTGACAAAATGTTTTTCTAAGTAGATTTTAGTTTCCTGTATACCCACAGTTTCACTGCCAAATAAGATAATACCATCAACATAAACAATAAGAATGACAAGTCCAGCCACTATTTTGTGGATAAAGACTGAATGATCAGAATGAGAGCGACGAAAACCAAAAGTGACTAAGATCTGACTAAGCTTGTCAAACCAAGCACGTGTACTCTGTTTGAGACCATAGATGGCCTTTTACAGCTTACAGACTTTGAAGGAAGACTCCCCCTGAGCAACAAACCCAGGTGGTTGCTCCATGTATACTTCTTCCTGTAGATCTCCATAAAGAAATGCATTTTTAACATCTAATTGAAAGAGAAACCAGTCTTTATTGACAGAAACAAAAATCAGAATTCTAACAGAGTTTAATCGTGTAATAGGAGAGAAGGTCTCAAAATAATCAACACCATATGTCTGCGTGTAGAACTTTTACAACAAGGCGGGCTTTCAGGCGTTCAATAGTCCCATCAAGTTGATATTTAATGGTAAAGACCCAACAACAGCCCACAGTAGGGCAAGAAGATGGGCGATCCACAAGTTCCCATGTCTTGCGATCACAGAGTGTCTGTATTTCCTGATCCATCGCTTGTTTCCATGCAGAGCATTCTTTAGAACGGTGATAGCAGAAATTGTAGAAGTAAAGCAGGCAAAGTTGTTATGCAGATTCGCAGAAGTGCAGTAATTACTAATAGGATGTTTAGTACAGGAGCAAACACATTTGCGCAGACTGATAGAAAGGTGTAAGTCAGAAGTTACCTCAGTGTTTATTTGATCATCCGCAGACGGAGGAATTGGTTGGGGAGGGGTCATGGAAGGAGTGTTCGTCTTCGGCCGGCGTTTGTACACTTGCAACGGACGTTCTTCGGGCTAGGTAGAAGATGGCAAGTCTTCAACAATATCTAGTAGAGGTGTAGGTGCCAACATATTATGGGATAATCTTGCTCCATCATCAGAAAATAGGACATATGCTCAAAAAAGATCACATCCGCACTGACAAACCACTGTCTGAGTATCGGATCAAAGTAGCGATAACCTTTTTGAGTTCGAGAATAACCCAAAAAATCCATTTAGTGGATCGAGGATCAAGTTTCGTCATTCTTGGGCGTAAATTTTTAACAAAGCAAGTACACCCAAACTGTGAGGAGGAATAGAAAAAAGAGGTGCATCAGGAAACAAAATGGAGTACGGTATCCGATTTTGTAAAACAGAAGATGGCATACGGTTTATAAGATAGCATGACGTAGTGACTGCCACAGGCCAAAAACGGTGAGGGGCTTTATAATGAATAAGAAGGGTGCGAGCAACCTCTAATATATGGTGGTTTTTCCGTTCAGCAACACCATTTTGTTGTGCAGTAAGGACAAGTGGTTTGATGGATGGTGTCACGATCAGAACAAAAAGATGTGACAGACTTCAGCATAAATTCAAGAGCATTATTGATAAGGAAAATTTTAACGGATTTATTGAATTGGGTCTGTATTTTAGAAAAGAAAATACAGATATTGTCCAAAACAGTACCACGAGCATTGAGCAAAAATAGCCAGGTAGCACGGGAATAATCATCAATAAATGTCAAAAAATATTTAACACCAATTTGACTCGGAATAGAGCATGGACCCCAGATGTCCGCATGAACAATATCAAAAATTTCTTTAGAACCAAGTTCTCTCTTAGCAGGAAAGACAGACCTCGTTTGTTTTCCCAAAACACAAGATGCACAAGAGAAATTGTTTTTAGATAATGTAGGAAATAAAAGTTTCAACTTTGCAGCATACGGATGACCCAGCCGGAAGTGCCACTGAAGTCTTGTGACTAATGTAGACAAGAGAGCAGAAGTTGCGTGTGGTCCATCCAAATAGTATAGTCCATCTGGTCCTTCATGGCCCGAACCAATCCTCGTCTTCGTGCGGAGATCCTTCAAAACACAACCAGAGGGATCAAATTTAATGGAGCACTGAAGTTGTTTAACAGTTTTATGACAGATAATAAATTAACATAAAATTATGGTATGTATAAAACAGAGTGAAGATTCAGCTTGCGAGATAGAGGAACGGTGCCACGCCATTTGCAACCGTGACAGATGGAATATTAGAGGTTTTAGACAGAGCAAAAAATAATTAAATGTCGTCTGCCATATGGACAGACGCACCAGAATCAATGCACCACTTATGGTTACCAGCAGAAGGAGAAGCAAGCATGGCAGAAGAACCAGCAGCAGATGTCGAAGGTAGCTGAGTCATGCGCTCCTAGAAAAACTTCTCGAATTCAGAGCGAAGCCATTCAGTGGTCGGAGGGGCAGCTGGTGGGTCGGATGCAGCATCAATAGTAGTTTCTATAGAGGCCTGGTTCGCCCAGGCTGGCTAGCCCGTACTTGATCCAGCACTTATCTTCAGTGTGATTATCACGGCCACACCAGTTGTAGTAGTGAGGCTCAGTGGCTTGACCTCGTCCAGGAGCAGTAGAGGAGCCTGGTATGCCAGTAGGAGGTAGACGTCTGCCACGACCACGTCCTCGACCGCGGCCACGTCCAGAATCAACAGTGTGAGCAACTAAAGCAGGATGCTCAATAACAAAAGTAGAGGTCACAGATGGTAGTCGTTGAACTCTCTTGAGGACGTCACGAAGAGTAGGCAGAGGGTCACTAGACAAAAGTTGATCAACCACGCCTGAAAAAGAAGTAGGTAGGGCAGCCAGAAATTGAACCAGTTGCAGTTCATTGCGCTGCATCTGGGCCTCTTTGATGTCAGCAGTCAACGGATGGTAGATTTCATACTCATTCTAGAGAGCAGAGCATTGGTTGTAGAAGTCCTCAATGGAAGCATCACAAAAGAACTCCTTGGCCATGATTTTGAAATTTTCAAAAACCCATTTAGGATTTAGCTGATGGCAGTAGACATGAGAAAGCTGGTCTCACATTGCTTTAGCATCATGAAGACATAACAGAGACTGAATAATGCGTGGCTCGGTGCTATTGAGAAGCCAGGACATAACACCAGAGTCGTCTTTAAACCATTGGGCATAAGCTTGTTTGTTTTTTTTCATCAGCAAGAGCAACAGGAGGATCAGTAGTCAGATGTGAGTACCGGCTTTGAGCCTTAACATAGAGGACAAAGGACGCCGACCACAGATGATAGTTTGAACCATCGAGCTTGATGGTGGTAACACACACAGAGCGAGGAGGCTCAACTGAAGCCATGATGAGCAGAGGCAGGCAGTAATGAGGTGGCGGCGCAGCAGCAACAGGCAGTAAATAAAGAACCCGCTATGGGGCAGTAGCAGCAGTAGGGATCTGACGCATCAGATCAGAAGGAACTCGTGTCGGGCAGATAGACTGATAAATGAACCTACATCGTCATGAGGAAATTAATATCCTATCATGAGGTGCAGGCAGAAAAGTAACCGAAGAGTCAAGAGACTCTCAACGTGGGATGGCTATCGCTGTCCGGAAGATTGCACGTGCGAAAATGGAGGAAGGGGGAAACCCGAGAAGAAGAGGGCAACATTGAGATGGAGGGAGGAGGGTTTTGTGGCTGGGGTAGAAAGGAGGAGAGGTGGCAGCTTTGGTGGAAGAAGGTGGAGGAGAGGAGGGGCAGCGCGGGGTGGAAGAGGTGGAGCGGCGGAGGGAGGGAGAGGGGTGGAGAGGAGGCGGCGGGGGTGGAAGGGAAAGAAGGTGGCGCCGGCGGCAAAAGGGAGGGGGGTTACGGGCGGCGACAGGTGGAGAGGGGGTAGCTACAGGCGGGGAGGAGGGTGGCTGTTGGCGGCTGGGGGGGAGGCTGAATTCTCATGGCATAGGGGCAGGGTGGGAAAGAAAAAATTGGAGAACTGGACCTGCTCTTAATACCATAGAGAAACTGGGAATTGCTTACTGAGTTAATAAAACAGTGTACGATACAGTCTCTTATATAACAGCAAGGAATAGAGACTAGAGCAGAGATGAGCAGTATGGGACTAAACTACAGAAGTGAAAGCATAAGCAAGGCACATGTTATGCACATGACACTCAACAAAACACAGCATAACACAACATATCTCTATACATCATATTTGTTTCAGTATTGAGATAATGAATAAATGATTTGGGTTGAGGCCTGAAATGAGACCATATGTATACTCAAGAGTATTCATTCTTGTTATATTTGTGTATGATTGTAGATATCATAGGACAATAATAATACGTAAGACTAGTGTGTATGTTGAATGATGAGTATGTCTCTTCACTCATGATATTGGATATCAATTTAGAATCTATATTTTAGATAAATGGGTACTTGTTGGAGAACAAGTTGTGCGGGATAGACCCACTTTGAGAATAACACACAAAAGTCATGTCAAGGCAGTCATAGTCATATCTCAATGTGACAATGGTGATTGTGATCCTTAGACTTGAAGTCACTACAATGATCACATGTTGTTTAGTGTACTTTAAACTACCCAACGTGACTCTGAATAAGGGTTGTCATACAGGTTGTGATTGGGTGCACTATGACACATGGATTATTGTGAGTGATGTACATGGAGTTTGTCCATCCATTGGAGTAATATCCCTGGGTAAGTGACACCATGAAATGCATGGACATGCAGAATGCTCATAAGAGTTAATATATGATATTGATCTCACACAATTTTAATAGTCTGCTTTAGTTCAAGAAACACATATTGGATGTTAAGAGAATGACAACTTCAAGCCTCAGTTCAATATGGATATCTGTGACAAAATAGATTATATGGTCATGGTAACATTGGTCACTTATAGTTTAAAGTTGTTCTCAACTTATACCAATTACTTGGGTAGCAATGATGCGTTTCTAGTTACCGCTACTTGCTTATTAGGTCTCTAATATCACTGCCAATGTAACATGGAACACACGGGTTCACATACATAAGGATGCATAAGGGAATTGAAGTTTGCAATCATACACATGATTAAACTGGTTCATAATCATGTAGAGGATAATTTCCTACCCAATTTGTCGAGTGGATGATTTAGAACAATAGTTGAATTGATTCTCAGTTGATCAATAGATTACCATTTGGAAAATTGGCCAACCGATCAACTAGATAACCCAACCAGTCGATTGGATACAAGTCAGGAAACAACAAAGAAATAGGAGATTTGTCTAATTTGGAACCGAATTGGTCAATCGAATTAGACCAGGATATACCAAGCGATCAACTGGATATACCAATTCGGTCGACTAGGTGACCCAACCATACGACTAGATAATGAACCGGTCAATTAGAAAGTTTGTTTGAGTTTTCCTAGTTTGATTCTATTTTATGTTGGGATAGAAACGAGATTGAATTTTAATCCAAACCCATGACTCTCTTATATAAAGGGGTAGACGTCCTAAGGGAGACACACAACAAGACAAAAGTTGTCTAAGAGTTCTTCCTCATCCAAGGATGACAGTCTGAGTTCCACTTCCTTTTGGTGACCAAGGTAGTGCACTATGAGCTCTCGCATCCATGTAGACGGCATAGAAGCCAAAGCCCTTGGGCAGAGTCTTAAGGACAAACTACTTCTCCAATTAGAAGACAAGGTGTTGCTGCGACGATAAGGCGGTGACAAAAACGACTTCAGATCCGGATCCGGAATTGCAAGATTTACACCGACATAAGATTTGTCTAGTTGTTAAAAAAGTGTGCACAAAAGTATGATTTGCAAGATTTAGCCATGGAGGCATTTAGATGATCTGTAGAAACATGTTAAGAAATGCAATATTTTGTACCAGATTATTGTCCTTTCCACAAGACAATAGGCATGTCCAACTCAGAAACTTGACTAGAGTCAGTAGAATTATCATTAACTGGTGGTGGATCGTCAATCTCCGAAGGGGTCATAGCAGGGGATACTTCAGGTAGAGGTCTTTTGCTCCACCGCTCATATACTTTCAGAACATGGGTGGAAGACTCGTCGATGGACTGGATGGTGGAAAGAGGTATTTTAGGAAATGGTACATTAGGAGAAGGCACTTGTTGACTTGGTTCACTAAAAGAATGAAGTATCTTCAAAAAAGGTTACATCAACACTAACATACAATGGGCATGCAACAGGATCAAAACATTTGTACCCTTTTTACATTCGAGAGCATCCAAGAAAACAACAACGAACAACTCGTGGAGACAATTTATCAAGTCCAGGTTAGTGATTGTGGACGAAACAAAGGCAGCCAAAAACTTTTAGTGGTAGGGCAAAAAATAGGTTCATGTGGGTAAAGAAGTTGGTAGGGAATTTTATTTTGTAGGATGGACGAAGGCATGCGGTTGATGAGGTAGCTGGCTAACAGAATGGCATCTGGCCAATAGGATTTGGGAACCTTCATTTCAATTAGGAGAGTTCGAGCAACATCAAGGTGTCTGTTTCTCCTTTCAACAACACCATTTTGTTGTGGACTATAGGCACATGAGGTTTGATGGACAACTCCATTGGAGATACAAATCTTTTGAAAATCATGTTGCATGTACTCAAAAGCATCATCAGTGCGGACAAATTTAGGAGGAGCAGAAAATTGAGTTTTTATTTCATTCAGGAGCTTAGAGAAAACATCTAAAATTTCATAGCGATCTTTTAAAAGATAAAGCCAAGTGGCACAAGACCAATCATCAATAAAGGATACAAAATATCGCACATCAGTACAATTACCAATGCAACGGGGTCCCTAATATATCGGAATGAATTAAATGAAACAAACTAGGACTCACGTTATCACAACGAGGAGAATACACAGAGCGGTGATGTTTTCCAAGTTGACAAGATTGACATGTAATTTTTCAAAAGACAAACTAGGAAATAAGGACTTCAACTTATTGGATGAAGGAAAACCAAGCCGCGGGTGCCATTGATACAAAGAGGTAGAGTGAGCCATAAGAGCAGTAGCAGGCAAATTTGACGAGGTTTGTAGATAACACAAACCATCTCCACCTTCATATCCCCCACCAATCATCTTCTTCGTCTTGAGATCATGCGTGGAGAAGAGTAAGGAAAGAAGGTTACGCTGCAATTTAAAGATTCGGTAATTTTACTAACAGACATCAACTTCAAAGGAAATCTGGTCACAAATAGGACATATTTAAGGAGATTGTTGTTAACATCCCCTATTCCAGTGACCTGAGAAGTAGATCCATCTGCCAGACGCACCAGAGGATGATATGTAGATTACTTTAGATGAGTGAAAAGATTTTTATTACCAGTCATATGGGTCGTGGCATCAGAATCAACAATCCAATCGTCTTTTGTCAAAGATGAAGAAGCTTGAAGACAGGAAGGATCACTTGAGTTTTGAGCAATGTTCGCCTGAGGTGTGGTAGTAAGTGCAGAAGCGGCTTTGATTAGCTTGTCAAGGTCAAACAAACTTAGAGTTACCATCAGAGGAGTAGCAGCAGTAGATGTATATGGAGACTCTTCATCAACTTCATTAGTGGAGACTTGGTTTGCCCATTCGGGCTTTCCATGTTTCTTCCAGCATTTGTCCTCAGTATGATTAGTCCGTTTACAGAAGTTGCAGTGCTGAGGCTGAAGAGGAGAGGACCCTCTTCCAGAAGACTAAGGAGGAGGCCCTCTTCATCCATTGTCAAGACTTCTGCCTCGTCCACGCGTAGATTGACCACGTCCTCGTCCAGCAACAACCAAGGCAACAGGCTCTTCTTTGGTAGCAAAAGACATGGAGCGAGATAGACAAAGATAAACATCGTCCAGCATGGGTAATGGTTCGGATGCAAAGATTTGTTGGCGGACAGCTTCACAGCTAGGGTGCAAGGATGCCAAAAACTGGCATAACTGGACTTCATCTTGTTGTTTTTGTAGTTTATTGACATCAGTAGATAATAGATGGTGGAGTTTAAGTCTTCCCCAAATACCTTTGAAGGTATGAAAATGTGAAGCAAGCGATGTATCTTCGCTGAGTCTTAGAGAATGCAGGCGTTTATAGAGTTCAAAAACTCGAGAGGCATTTCCCTTACTAGAATAGATCTGAACAGTATGGTCCCAGGCTTCCTTGGCAGTGTCAGTAAACAAGAGAATGGTGGATACATGGCATTCACAGCTATTTAGAATCCAAGACAAGACTTGAGAATCACATTCTGCCTAATTCTTATACTCGGCTTTCTTTTTGTCATTCGTTTCATCTTTAGGAGGTAATTCAGTGAGATGCTCAAGCTTACCAGCAGAGTGAGCATAAATTTGAAAAGATCGTGCCCACAAAATGTAGTTGGATCCGTTGAACTTGACAGAAGTGACACATCTAGCATGTGTCTCCATGATCTAAGAGGAAGATGAAGCCATAGAGCAATAGTGATAGCCAAAGAGTCTCCAAAAGCAACAACACAACGTGTCTAGAAAACGACACGACGTGTCAAGAGATAACAGACTTCTTCATAGGCAAGGGACACGGCGTGTCAAACAGCAGCAGATGATCTCCTGAGAGACACGGCGTGTCAGGCAACAGTAAATAGTCTTCTCGAAAGAGACACGATGTGTCAAAAATAAGACACGGTGTGTTAGATGATTTGCGGATGTGAGACACGGCATGTCAGCCTGTCACGCTGGGACACGGTGTGTCAAAGGTCGAGGTGGCAGCTGATCAGGAGCAGGGGATTTGCCGGTTTGGGACATGGTGTCTGACGGGGACATGGCGTGTCGAAGGTCGGGGCAGCAGCAGGTCAAAGAGCAGAAATGGCAAATCCAACAGAATAAGGTCAAAAAAGGACACACAATAAGTGGCAAATATACGATTTACCAAGAAGAAGGGTGATACGTTGGATATACTCAATCATACCAATAATAGAGTGGACAGAGTCCTAGAATAGGTGGTCATGAATGACCCCAAATCTGTCGAATGGTTCTTCAAAATAACATTTCTTCAGGGCATAAGAAGATTGGAAGGACCGTCGACCATGTCCCTAGATCCTCTTGTTGGAAATGAGGATAGGGCTAGAAGGAGAAGTAAATCCTCTTAGGCGTGATCAGCATCGACTGTGAAGACGGAGGATGCGACGGTGGTGGCTGATGGAGGGAGGGAGAGAGGGAGAAGGCGGCAGGGGCTGAAGGAGATCAGGACTAGGTATCCTGCTCTGATACCATGTGGAAATATTTTGTGTTTTCTATTATCCACAAAAGAGAAAG
Source organism: Alisma plantago-aquatica (assembly GCA_963693085.1). Lineage (NCBI taxonomy): Eukaryota > Viridiplantae > Streptophyta > Magnoliopsida > Alismatales > Alismataceae > Alisma > Alisma plantago-aquatica. The sequence goes on from OY856410.1 coordinate 57,234,261, forward strand.
CTCACTCCTATTAATAGGAGGTTGTACATGGGAACCGGATTGAAAACCCTAATGGGCCAATTTATACAAGGGCCCATGTTACAAACTAAAGAAAGAACTTAAACAGAAATACACTTAAACAGTAAATACAGTAATATATCTCAATAATATTAATGCTAATGACTAGAACAGAAGACCATATTATGTATATGAAAACTAATAGACTAAATGTGCTTCTCCTTGTAGATACAATCAGCCACAGATTTATGATTCTCTTAAACTGTAATTGGTTTTTATATATGATATATGTGTTGTATTTCTCTCAAAATATCGATATCTTAACTGTTTGGCTTTATTTTGTTAATTCTATTTGAAAACTGTGAGGTTGAACTGTGATATTTGAGTTTAAACAATGTCACGTGGAAAGGATCTGTTATGGGAGCATACTGAACAAGTAGGGTCCAAAATAAAATGTAAATATTGTCAATAAGAATTTCATGTTGGGATCTCACGAATTAAATATCATCTAGGCAAGATAACCTAGAAAGATATCAATCCATGTGCTTCAGTTTCTAATCATGTTTGAGATTCTGCTTTAAAATCTATTGATGAGCTCCAAAACAAGGCCAAGAAGCAAAAGCTCTCTAGGTTTTGTACAACATGCTCTTCTTCTAGCTCAAACACGTCAACCATTTGTCTTGCCACACAAAGAAATATGAGTTACATTGATGTGGAACAATTACAGGGCGACATCCAAAAGCAAAAAAGTTGCATGATCTGACAAAGGAGAGGAGATTGGCTGATAAAGCTACAATGAAGTGTGTCGTTGCCAATAATCTCGCTTTCAATCTATTGAGGATTCCTGAATTTAAGGAGACGTGTGCAGCTTTTGCTAGGTGCGGTGTTGGGTATGTGTCTCTTAATAGTGAGACAGCAAGAACTAGGCTATTGGAGGAACTGAGAAGAGATGTTGATGAGTATATCAAGTTCATCAAAGAAAGTTGGTCATTTTCTGGTTGCACTTTGATGTCTGATGGATGAAGGATGCTAGTAATCGTTCACATATAAATCCCATGGCTACTTCTCCAAAGGGTGTCATGTTCTTGAAATCAATTTGGATTGTTGGCCACAAAAAGGATGCACAATATATATGTGATTTTGTCTCATCTGCAATGAAGAAATAGGCCCCCCTAATGTTGTCTAGTCTATTTCTGACAATGCCCTTAACTTTCTCAGTGCAGCGACATTGTTGGAAATGAAGTATCCAACAATACTCAAAAGTCAGTTGTGTTGCACATTGTATTAATTAATGTTTCAGGACTTTGATAAGTTGGATACTATCAACCTTATCATGGAAAATGCTAGGAGAATTGTGAAGTTCATGTATAAGTATCAACACGTTATTGATTTAATGAGGAAGCATACTGAGGGCAGGGAGCTGAAGAAACCTGATACACACAATTCGCCACTCATTTTCTATGCTTACAATCTTTTTTGGATGTGGAGCGGGGCTTGCGCTTTATGGTGGCATCTTCTGATACCAGGGCTTTACCTCAATCAAAATCTGAGGATGGTATTGATGTACTGGAAATCATTCAAGACAACAAACTTTGGAGTGTTGGTGTTGGTTTGATTCATGTGATGGAGCCTTTTATGAAGGTTCTTAGGATGGTAGATGGTGATGGATCTACAAGTAGATATTTCTAAGAGGCCATGGACAGAGCAAAAAAAGCAATAAAAGATATGTTTGGTGGAGATCATGTTCAATATTCTGCTATGTGGAAGATTATTGATGAAAGGTGGAAAAAGAACTTGCATTATATGTTCATGATGTTGTTTCTTATCTCAACCCAAAATTGCATTATGAAAAGAGAGTGAGGATGGATGTTGAGGTAAGAAGGGGGGTTTCAAGGACGGCTCAAAGATTGGTCACTGAGCAGATGATAGGGTTCTAGTAACCCAAGAACTGTGTGACTATCATGCTACGAATCCTGAGATATTTGATTCGCTAGCCATCACAACTTTGTAGGATAGACATCCTAGTAAGTCTCAATTCTTACTTCAAATGTAGTATTGTATGTTTCTACTATATTAATGTATGATATTTTAAATTCACAGGGATGTGGTGGGACATGTATGGAGGTGAGCTTAAGATTTTGCAGAAGGTGGCTATTTGTATATTAAGCCAACCTTATAGTGCATCTACATGTGAAAGGAATTGGAGTCCCTTTGATGCAGCATACACAAAAAAGAGGAACAGGCTTGATCCAAAAAGGCTGGAAAACATGGTATCTGTAAGGATGAACATGCATTTGATGAAAACTTCCAAGGCAAAGGAAGCTGAAGATACCAAGCCCATTGATCTTGACAAAATTGATGCATTTCTGGGTCACATTGAGGATGCACATGGATATGTTGAAGATGAAGAACTTGATGTAGAAGATACCAAAGCCGGTTCGGGTGATGATTTAGAAACAAATGATGATTCAAATGACCTTGATTTAGATTTGGATGTCGAATAGTAACCTTGTATTTTAAATATTTTCATGACATCTAGTTCCTCTATTATTTTTACGGCTAATTCCCCTATGATCATGTGGCCAGTTCCTTCTATCATATTGAGGACTCATATCATCATAATTGTGTTCCAGTGGGGACAACAATGATCATGGTAGCTGCGGTGAAGTAGGCACGCGTATCAACGTCTAAGCCCACAGTAAACATATGATGAGCAAGTAATATCTTTTAATTCCTTTTTGATATTGGGAATATGTTATTTGACTTGATTATTGGGGTGTTTTCATTGGATCAATATGTATATCATCCGATATACATTATTTATAATACATTTATATATATGTGAATATTTCCCAAAAAGTTGACCGAACGTTTACCGAATATTTGCCTTATCCGAATGATTGCGAAACACCGAATTTGTGACTATGTGCCCGCCTAGGCGACTAGGCTCCAAGGGGGGTCCGCCTAGCCGCTCGCCTACTTAAAATATAAAATGAGCGACTAGGCGACTGGAGCAGACCACCTAGGCGGCCGTTTAGGGGCGTCTAAGGCGCCTAGACAGATTTTTTCTGAATTTTCTTTATTTTTAACAATTTAATTCAAAATCTATTTGTGAAGCAACCTGCATCTCGGTCGATACTATCGACACTCTGTCGATAGTATCGAGATCTGTCCAGGTTCATGTTGAAGCCAGCTGCATCTAGGTCGATACTATCGACACACAGGTCGATAGTATCGAGATTGGTTCAGGCGCAAGAGAATACTCCGTCGATACCATCGACACAAGTCGATGGTATCGACACCGGCACAGTGGCGGAACGGCAAACCGACGGCTGACCTATTTCATTTATGGAATGTTGTTTTTATGCTTTTTCTCTCTTTGTACCTCATGTATTTACCCTAATATATAAATACAAGTGTGTAGGCTCAAGCCCTACTCACGTTTGCTGCACCTAGCAGCGACATGTGATTTGTGTTCCCATCTTCTTCCTCCTTCATTTCTTCTTACATGGTATCAGAGCAGAGATCGATCTAGGGTTTCTCCTCTCTCTCTCTCCGGAGGATCTCTCCAGGTCTCTCCTTCCTTGACGGCCGACTGCTTCCCACCCGTCTCCTTGGCGTAATCCACCTGCTGCAAAGGACCACCGTTGGCTACTCTGGGTCAGCGGTAGATATCTAACTCTACCGTAGCCACTATCACAGAGCAGTTGAGGATCTGCAGGTGATCCAACAATCATCTAAAAACACCGTCGGAGGACTAGTTTCATCTCAATCATCATCCTAGTCACACCTCCTCCATGTGTGATTAGGAATATTCTTTGGAGGCTGTGAATGCGTCAGTAACGCATTTCTTCTTTCTTTTCGTCTGTGTGTGACGTGTATCTCTCCGTCACCACATTTTCTTTGACGTGTATCAATCTGTCATATATTCCGTTCTACAATGGAGGATATCAAGACACCTATGATCTACGAGGTGTCACCTATCGCCTCCATCAAACTCAACGGGAAAAATTATCTTCTATGGATGAACGCCATCCACACCGTCTTGGAGGCTCGTGACAGAGCAAGGCATGCTGACTCGGGTCCCAAGGCATCTACTGACGAAGGATATGATGAATGGAAGCGACATAATAGTCTTGTAAAGACTTGGCTGTGGAATAGTATGGAATCTGCAATCGCCGCAAGGTTCATGTTCTACTCTACGGCCAAGGAAATATGGGACGCCGTGAAGCAACATTACTCTCAAGAGAAGAATGCTCTCCGTCAGTTTATGATTTATGATCGTTTGTTTGCTGAAAAACAGGGTGACCGATCTCTTGAGGAGTATTTTGGGGCTATTCAGGCTCTTTCTCAAGAGCTAAGTTATTATCATCCTGTGACTGTTGCAGAACAGATAAAGGACAGAGATGATCTTGTTACGGCCAAATTCTTATCTGGGCTTAACTCGACTTGTAGCTCCGCTCGGAGTGTTATCTTGGCTACTGATAAACTACCTAGTCTTGTGGAGGCTTATTCAAGAATCCAACAATCACTGTTTGAGTCTGCTTCCTTTGTGCCTGATATACCTTCTGGAGAATCTCATGCTTCTGTTGCCACTGCCGCTGCAGTACGAGGAGGACGCCCTGGTATGGGTAGAGGGCGTGGGACACGTCCAAAATGTACCTTTTGTTATAAACCAGGACATACAGTAGAGAGGTGTTGGAAGAAACATGGAAGACCTGCTGCACCACCTGTGGAGGCAGCACATTGTGCCACCACTACATGATCCTCATCCTTTACAGCTGTGGGTACATCTTCTGGCACCGGCATCACTCCCACTCAAGAAGAATATGATCGGTTCATTCAGACGACACAGCATATGAGTATGGGTTCATCATCATCTTCTTCATCGGCAAATTTGGCATCTACAGCTGGTAATCATGCTACATCTTTCATAGCATCTGGCTCATCCTCATCTTGGGTGGTTGACTCTGGCGCCTCACAGCATATGACTGGTATGAGGAGATTGCTCCACACTATTGACTCATCAATTCCTCACCAATCTGTTACATTGGCAGATGGTTCAGTGAAAAGAGTTTTAGCTAGTGGATCTGTCTCCCTAACACCCAAGATTGATCTTAAATCAGTTCACTTTGTGCCTGAATTTCCTTTTAATCTTCTTTCGGTTGCAAAACTGATTGACACTTTAAAATGTTGGGTAATATTTGGACCTTCTTGTTTTATGTTACAGGATCTCAAGAGTATGAAGACGATTGGTGGGGGGCCTAGGAAGGGTGATCTCTACCTTTTCAACGGTGACAGTCTACCTCGCCAAATGCCTACTCCTGCTCCATCCATCCTGTTGAGTGGTTCCCCCTTACTATGGCATTGCAAATATGGACATCCTTCTTTGGAGAACCTGCGGAAGTTGGAACCAAAGTTATCCCAATTATCCTCCTTAGAGTGTCAGTCATGTCAACTGGGAAAGCACCATAGGTTATCCTATCCCAGTCGGGTCAATAAGCGGGCTTCTTGTCCCTTTGAGTTAGTGCATACTGATGTGTGGGGTCCTGTAAAAGACCAAAGTTATAATGGTTTTTGTTATTTTATATCTTTTGTTGATGATTTCTCACGCATGACATGGATCTACCTTCTTAAAAGTAGAGAGTCTGTGTTGTCTATTGTGAAACATTTTCATACTGAAATTAAAGTCCAGTTTGATTGCAATATAAAAATTCTTCAGTCTGATAATGCCTTGGAGTATGTTCAAAAGGCTATGTCTGATTTTTGTAGCTCGGTTGGTATGATTCACCGCACTTCTTGTCCTCACACCCCTCAGCAAAATGGGGTGGCAGAGAGGAAGAATCGCCATCTTCTTGATATTGCTCGATCTATTATGTTTCAATCTAATGTGCCTAAGAATTTTTGGTCTGAAGCTCTTTTAACTGCTTGTTTCTTGATCAATAGACAACCTTCATCTGTTCTTCAAGGACAGACTCCCTTTTCTGTTTTGCGTCCCAAGGACTCTCCCTATCCTATTCCTCTTAGAGTGTTTGGTTGCACTTCCTTTGTCCATAACTTTGACCCTAAGACCGATAAGCTGTCTCCTAGGTCCATTAAAACACTGTTCCTAGGTTACTCTACTACGAGCAAAGGATACAAGTGTTACTGTCCTAGTCTTCGCCACATGTTTGTGTCTAGGGACGTCACTTTCCATGAGACCACTCCATATTTCTCCAATGCTATTAGCAAGGGGGAGCAGTTGAGAGAGGGAGAGCCACCAAAAATACAAAGTGAGAGACAGCCACCATCAGTGCAGAGTGAGGGAGTGCCACCTCTCATTCCGGATTTTACTTCTATTCCGGATGAACAAGCAGGAGATAGACCTACCATTGAGCATTATGCACATGTATATCATAGGCGAGGCAGGCAGGATCCAGAAGAAGTAGCGGCACCAGTCCCTGAGCCCACATCATCGCCTTCTACTCAAGAGAATCCTACAGAGACACCTGATCTCAACCTTCCTATTGCTGTTCGGAAAGGTACTGGGTCCTGTACTATTAAACACCCTATTACAAATGTATGTTGCCTGTCTCATCTGTCTAAGCAGGCCCGTGCATTCGCTATTGGGATTGATTCTGTGTCTATACCAAGAAACCATTTTGATGCAATGAAGAACAGTGGCTGGACACAGGCAATGCAACTTGAAATGTCAGCCCTCTTGAATAATGGTACTTGGGATCTGGTTGATCTTCCTGCAGGAAAGAAAGTAGTAGGCTGTAGATGGGTTTTCACTATTAAACACAATCCGGATGGATCAGTTGAAAGGTTGAAAGCCCGATTGGTTGCAAAGGGCTACACCCAAACCTATGGTGTTGACTTTTTTGAAACATTTTCTCTTGTTGCTCGCCTGAATTCTGTGCGGATCATTATTTCTCTTGCTACTACTTTTGATTGGCCATTATTTCAGCTGGATGTAAAGAATGCATTTCTCCATGGTGATCTACAGGAAGAAGTATATATGGAGCAACCTCCTGAGTTTGTTGCTCAGGGGGAGTGTCAGAAAGTATGCAAATTAAAAAAGGTTATTTATGGGCTGAAACAGTCACCTAGAGCTTGGTTTGACAAGTTCAGTGAAGTTATTCTTCAGATGGGTTTTTCTCGCTCCAAGACTGATCATTATTATTTTACTCCAGCTCTTCCCGTGGATCCATTATTCTTCTGGTATACGTTGATGACATAGTGATTACTGGCAGTGACACCATGGGAATATCTCGTGTCAAAGAGGGTTTGTAAAAACATTTCCATACAAAGGATCTGGGCAAACTGAGATACTTTCTAGGCATTGAAGTGCTTAGATCTCATGCAGGTGTCAATTTATCTCAGAGAAAGTATGTGCTTGATTTGTTACAGGAGACAGGCATGGCTGAATCTAAACCGGTAAATACTCCAATGGATTATCACATCAAAGAGGTGGTTGATGATGTTGAGTATCCAGATCTAGAATATTATAGGAGAATAGTGGGTAAGTTGATATATCTAACTGTCACCCGACCGGATATTTCATTTGCTGTGGGCGTCGTCAGCCAATATATGCATTCTCCGCGACAATCACACTGGATAGCAGTCTGCAGAATTCTGAGGTATCTAAAAGTGCTCCCGGTAAAGGTATCACATATTCTAGACCAAAGGCACCTCCATCTACTCTGTCTCTCACAGGATATTCAGATGCTGACTGGGCTGGTGATCATACTGATAGGAGATCTACATCAGGCTATTGTACCTTTCTAGGTGATCATCTTATCACATGGAAAAGTAAAAAGCAACATGTGGTTGCTAGATCTAGCACTGAAGTTGAGTATCGTGCTATGGCCCATGCATGCTGTGAATTAAAATGGGTCAAATCTGTTTTATCTGAATTACAAATTTCTCTTCTACCTTCTATGGAGCTCAAGTGTGACAATCAATCTACCATGCACATCGCCAGGAATCCTATCTTTCATGAGCGTACAAAACACATAGAGGTTGATTGCCATTTTATTCGTGATCAAATAAAAGACGACACTATTGTGACTCCATATGTTAGGTCTGAAGATCAACTAGCAGATATTCTGACAAAGCCCTTGGGTTCAGCAATTTTTCAGAAACTCTGTGGCAAGCTGGGCATCCACGATGTGTACTCTCCAGCTTGAGGGGGAGTGTGAAGCAACCTGCATCTCGGTCGATACTATCGACACTCTGTCGATAGTATCGAGATCTGTCCAGGTTCATGTTGAAGCCAGCTGCATCTAGGTCGATACTATCGACACACAGGTCGATAGTATCGAGATTGGTTCAAGCGCAAGAGAATACTCCGTCGATACCATCGACACAAGTCGATGGTATCGACACCGGCACAGTGGCGGAACGGCAAACCGGCGGCTAACCTATTTTTATTTATGGAATGTTGTTTTTATGCTTTTTCTCTCTTTGTACCTCATGTATTTACCCTAATATATAAATACAAGTGTGTAGGCTCAAGCCTTACTCACGTTTGTTGCACCTAGCATCTGACATGTGATTTGTGTTCCCATCTTCTTCCTCCTTCATTTCTTCTTACACTATTTGACATATGTAAGGGTTTTTAGGGTTTTTAAGTTACTAGCTCACTCTTACATTACTATTTATGGTGTATATCATGAAATATGCACATAAATACATTATAAATGTGATATATGTTATATCTTGTAGAATGTGGAGCCGCAATGCAATGTGCAGTGCAACGTTGGGAGAGGCAATAGGCCTTCTCCCTTTTTATTAATATGAGAAACTAGATAATTTACATAGAGGTCCAGCAGGATATAGAAATTACAAAATAGAATAAATATGAAATATATTAACACTCCCCCTCAAGTTGGAGTGTACACATCGTGTAGGCCCAGCTTGTTGCAAAAACTCTTAAAAGTTGTTGGACTCAATGGCTTCGTAAGAACTAAGAACACCTGCAAGTTGATCTTCAGACTTGACATGTGGAGTCACAATAGTTCCATTCTTGATCTGGTCTCTGATAAAGTGGCAGTCAACCTCTATGTGTTTAGTACGTTCATAGAAGACTGGGTTCTTGGTAATGTAGATGGCCGCTTGATTGTCACATCTGAGTTCTATAGGAGACAAAATAGAAATCTTTAATTCAGAAAGTACAGATTGAACCCACTGCAACTCACAACATGCATGTGTCATTGTCTATACTCAGCTTCCGTGCTAGATCTTGCCACAACATTTTGCTTTTTGCTTTTCCAGGTAATAAGATGATTCCCCAAAAATGTGCAATATCCAGACGTAGACCTCCTGTCATTCAAATTACCAGCCCAATCTGCATCTGCATAACCAGTAAGAGAAAGTGTGGATACAAGAGTCTTCGGCCTATAATAGGTGATTCCCTTACCAGGTGCACCTTTCAGATATCTCTGAATACGACAGATAGATGTCCAATGAGACTATTGTGGAGAGCTCATATGCTGACTCACCACTCCTACAGCAAAAGAAATATCTGGACGTGTGAATGTCAGATATATCAATTTACCCACAACTTTCATGTAATATCCGGGATCTGGATAATCAGTATCATCAGTCATCTCCTTCACATGATAGTCCATAGGAGTAGACACAGGCTTGGACTCACTCATACCAGTTTCCTGTAGTGAATCCAGCACATATTTTCTCTAAGACAAATTGGTACCTGCATGAGATCTAAGTACTTCCATGCCCAGAAAGTATCTTAGTTTTCCCAGATCCTTTGTGTGAAAGTGCCCCTGCAAGCCTTCTTTCACACGAGATATGTCTGTGGAATCACTGCCAGTGATAACAATATCATCAACATACACAACAATAATAACAGATCCACCAGAAGAAGTAGAATAAAATAAAGAGTGATCAGTAACAAAATGAGAAAAGCCCATCTTTAGCACATCATTGAACTTGTCAAACCAAGCTCTAGGAGATTATTTCAATCCATAGATGGCTTTCTTCAACCTACACACCTTATGACACTCCCCCTGAGCAACAAAACTAGGTGGTTGCTCCATGTATACCTCCTCTTACAGATCACCATGAAGAAAGGCATTCTTTACATCGAGCTGAAATAGAGGCCAGTCAAATGTAGTAGCCAGAGATATAAAGAATACGCACAAAATTCAGACAAGCCACAGGTGAAAAGGTCTCAAAGAAATCAACCCCATATGTCTGAGTGTACCCCTTTGCCACCAATCTAGCTTTCAATCTCTCCACAGAACCATCTGGATTATGTTTTACTGTAAATACCCATCTGCATCCCACAACATTTTTATCTAGAGGTAAGTCAATAAGTTCCCAGGTGTTCATCTGTAACAGAGCAGACGTTTCAACATGCATAGCCAGTTTCCAGCCAATATCCTTCATAACATCAAGATGATTTCTTGGAATGACCACAGAATCAATCCCCCTTGAGTAGAGGAAGATGGGGAGGGCTCAGAGACTGGAGTCGCTACCTCCTCTGGATCTTGTCTGCCTCGTCTATTATAAACATGTGAATATTGTTGAATTTGTGGACCATTTGTTGGTTGCTCTTCCTGAATTATAGTATAGTCAGGAATGATAGGTGGCACTCTCTCACTCTGATATGGTGGTGGCACTCTCTCACTAGCATCTGATGGTGGCACTCTCTCACATGATTGCTCCCCCTTACTGGGAACACTAGAGAAATATGTAGTGGATTCATGAAAGGTCACATCTCTAGACACAAACATACGACAAAGACTTGGACAATAACACTTGTACCCTTTGCTAGTGTTGGAGTACCCAAGAAAGAGAGTCCTAATTGACCTAGGAGATAACTTATCAGCCTTAGGATAAAAATTGTGGACCAAAGAAGTACAACCAAACACTCTAAGAGGAACAAGGAAGGGTTGATCCTTGGGACATAAGACAGAGAAAGGAGTGCATACGTCCTTGAAGCACAGAAGAAGGTTGCATGTTGATAAGGAAACACGCAGTAAGGAGTGCGTCAGACTAGAATCGCTTAGGAACATTAGATTGAAACATGATTGTCCTGGTAATATCAAGAAGATGACGATTTTTCCTCTCTGCTACCCCATTATACTGAGGGGTGTGAGGACAGGATGTACGATGTATCATCTCAACAAAAATACAAAAATCAGCCATAGCATTTTGAACATACTCCAAGGCATTATTAGATTGAAGAACTTTAATATTGCAATCAAACTGAACTTTTATTTCTTGATGAAAATGTTTGAGAATAGATCGCACAAACTCTTGACTTTTCAACAAATAAATCCAAGTCATACGTGAAAAGTCATCCACAAAGGAGATAAAATAACGAAAACCACTATAACTATGGTCTTTTACAGGACCCCAAACATCACTATGGACCAACTCAAAAGGACATGACGCCCGTTTATTGACACGACCGCGACAAGACATCCTATGATGTTTCCCCAGTTGACAGGACTGACACTCTAGAGACGATACTTGAGACAATTCTGGTTCAAACTTTCTCAGGCTCTCTAATGAAGGATGTCCATATCTGTAGTGCCACGGTAAGGGAGAGCCACTCAACAGGACGACTGGAGCAGGAGTAGAAACTTAGCGAGGCAAACTGTCACCGTGGAAGAGGTAGAGATCACCTTTCCTAGGCCCCCCACCAATCGTCCTCATACTCTTGAGATCCTGTAATACAAAACAAGAAGGTCCAAAAGTTACCGTACATTTCACAGTATCAATCAACTTAGCAACAGACAGAAGATTAAAAGGAAAAGCAGACACATAATGTACGGATTTAAGATTAATTCTAGGAGTCAGAGAAACAGATCCACTGGCTAACACTCTCCTCACTGAACCATCTGCTATTGTTACAGATTTGTGAGGAATATGTGAGTCAATGGAATGAAGAAGTCTCCTCATACCAGTCATATGTTGTGACGTTCCAGAGTCAACACCCATGATGTAGAACCAGAAGCCAATAAAGAGGTAGCCTGATTACCAGTGATGGACACCAAGTTGGCTGAAGATGATGATCCCAAGCTCAGATGCTGAGTAGCCAGAATAAATCTATAATATTCCTTCTTGGTGAGTGTGATGCCAGAAGGACCAAAACTCGAAGCAGGAGGCTCAGTAGTGGTAGCATAGTTTGTTGCTCCCACAGGTGGTGCAGCAGGTCGACCATGTTTCTTCCAGCATTTCTAAACTGTGTCCAGGTTTGTCGCAGAAGGTGCATTTAGGGCGAGTTTCACATCCTCGGCCCATACTTGTCTGTCGTCCTCTCACTGCAACAGCTACAGAAGCATGAGAATCTCCCTGAGATGAGACTGCGGTAGGATCAACATGTTCAAAATTTGCCTGTAAAATCCTTGAATAAGCCTCTTCCAAGCTGTATGTGTAAATCTACTTTATCTATATAGTAATGTAAATAGTAGTTTCTTCCGCTGTTACTAAGGTTTTAGTTTATTCTAAGTTAAAAGATTTTTCCTTTAAGCTAATTTTAAGTTATTAAGAAAAGAAAAGTTTAAGCGTGGTATACTAAGGGTGACTCCCCGGTCTTCGGGGTCATTAGAGATGGCACGGGGATCGGGGCATCACAAGTAATTTGGTATCAGAGCCAAGTTTGAGTATGTAGTTACTCTAAGTCAAGGTCAGGGGATGATAAGAGACCAATAGGATTAGGACTTAGGTGTTTTCCTTCTAACTACAATTTTCTAACAGGAGGTGTTCTGTTATACTATTGCAGATTATAGGAAATCAGAAGCTAGGATGACACTGCGGGCTGAACTGCATGAAGAACTCAGACCACACAAAAATTTAGTTGTAATCAAGTCATCTTTGTCTTTGACTTGCTCTTAGACAGTCATGGTAGAAACTCAGCTCTTGTGCAATACCTTGGATCACTCCAAAGTATTCTTCTAAAGGTCTGTCTCCCTGTCGTTCTGCAAAGAGGCAGTCATATATCATGAACTGACGAAGCGCATTCTTCTCTTGAGAATAGTGTTTCTTTACAGCATCCCAGATCTCTTTGGCAGTAGTGTAGAACATGAACCTCGAGGCAATCCCAGGTTCCATGCTCCCCCACAACCAAGTCTTCACCAGACTGTTATGTCACTTCCATTCAGAATAGCCTTTGTTAGTAGACGCAGGAGGATCAGAATCAACATGTCTCGTCTTGTCGCGTGACTCCAATACAATATGGATCGCATTCATCCATAAGAGGTAGTTCTTTCCATCCAACTTGATGGAGGGGATAGGAGACATCTCACTATAGATGGTAGATGCCTTGCTGTCCTTCATGATTTAACGAGAAGAAGAGTGACAGATTGATACGCTACAAGATGTGTGACGGAGAGATACATGTCACGTCACAGAATCAGATGTGTATCTGACGCATCCACAGCCCCCAACTGAAATTCCCTAATCACACACGGAGGAGATGTGATTAGGAATTTCCTACGTACCGAGAGACCCTCCAGTTTGGGATTTAGAAATTCGTTGGATCAACCAAAGGACCCGACGATCAGGAGAGAGGGGAGAAGGGGGGATTGTGGCTGGTGCGCTTGGCCCAGGAGGCGGCTGATGCGCCCGCCTTGGGCCAACAACGGCTGTCCTCCCCTTGGAGGAGGCGGTGCGGCAGGCGGGGGAGCCTGGCGGCTGCTGCTGGCGGCGCTGGGGGGGGGTGGTGTTGGGCGACGCTCAGTTAGGTAGGGTTAGGTTAGGATCCCCTGCTCTAATACCATGTAGAATGTGGAGCCGCAATGCAATGTGCAGTGCAACGTTGGGAGAGGCAATAGGCCTTCTCCCTTTTTATTGATAAGAGAAACTGGATAATTTACATAGAGGTCCAGCAGAATATAAAATTACAAAATAGAATAAATATGAAATAAATTAACATATCTTATATATAAAAAAATAAAAATAAAGGCAGCACCCAGGCGCCCAGCCAGGGCAGACCATCACCTGCACACCTTGAAAGCTATGATTGTCGTAAAGAGCCTTACGTAAGCATGGTGATCTTCGATATCGATGCCATATTCGATTTTGAGCTTAATAAATTTTCTGATTAAGATCATACACTTTGTTAGGATTGTGCCTTTGAGCATATATACAAGGGAGTTAAATCGGCATGTCTTTAGCCTTGGGAAGACGTGGGACGGAAGCACTAATGTGAGATTCCACACTATTATGAAACTTGTGACAAGGGAATCATTCTTCCGCCAGGTAGCATATTCAGTCATGGCTTTGTTCTCAGCACTATAAACACTTAAATAGGAGGGGCAGGAGCTGGAGTAGTAAGTTGTGCCACACGATCTTGAGCAGAAACATAAATCTTCATAGAGTGATGCCAGGGTAAGGTGATTTTTACCATCGAAATGGACACTCGTTACTTGAATGCAAAGATCAACATGGGTAGACATCATTGTAGACGCATTAATAGTATATCATGGGGGCAAGTAGGAGGCAGTAGCACAGTTAGGCCTATGCAAATAAGGGCATAGGTAGAAACTCAGGAGGAAGGAACTATGGTACCCTCCTAGAAAAGAGGAAATACTATTATGGCAAAAGCCGTAGAGTTAGACAAGGAAGAGAGGTAAGGAGGAAGGAGAAGGGGAGGGGGCAGGAGCAGCAAAAGCTACAGAAAGTGGAAGGCAGAAGCATCGGGAGGAAGGAGAGGGGAGCAGCAGGGCGGATTAGAGGGAAGAGGGAAGAGGGAAGGAGGGGGGCAGCAACAACCGCGGGAGGGGAGGAGGCGGGGGCAGCAACGACAGTGAGGGGGTAGGGGGACAAGGATGGGAGGGGAGAGGGGCAGAAAAAGCAATAGGACGAGTGAAGCTTATTGAGATATATTATTGTATTTACCAATGTATTAAAAAGCGGGAAGCGGGAGGCGTGCGGACGGCACCTTGTAACCTATTAAGCGGTAGGGGGCGATTAAGCGGGCGATTTTTGAAAAAACGGGTGCCTAAATGCTTATATATTTTACACAAAATTACATGTGTATATAAAAATTATACTTCTAAGGAACTTTTATACATATCTAATCAGCAAATCAGTAATTAACTAAGTATTAATCAATCCTTTTCTACTACTCAATATTTCTGATCACTATAATCAGCAAGCAGATCAGTAATATTGTAAATAACAAACTATCAATTATTTTTATTTTATTTTTAAATGGTGATTTATTCATCCCATCACCAGGGTTAGAACCTTCAACCTCTCAATCGTACAACCTCAACTTTACCAAATCGGATGCCACATATTTGGCAAACTATCAATTATTGATTTAATACTTTACTAGGAAACAATTAATCAGTATTACACCAAAAAAGTAATACTAACCAGTAGTACCAATCAGTAATCACTGAAAGCAGCAAGGAAATCAGTAAAATAAATCATGCTTTAGAAGTATAACAGACTAATATGATATTTACTTAGACACATTACAGAAGTACCCTATTATTAGGGCTTACACACAAAGTATGCATTCTAAATTAGGACTAGGTATATCATAGAACACTTAAATGCATACAAATTTCATAAATTATAGTTAACACTACTTGGACCATGTAATTAATTAATGTTACATGCTTCCAGTAGATTTTTTTAAAAAAGCGGACAAGGTCGGGAAAAAAGCGGGAAAAAGCGGGTGAAGCGGACAAAACGCGGGTGATTTTCTTCAAAACGATTAATCGGACGCTTATAGGCTAAATTAAGCGGCTGAGGGTGTTGGCCGATTAAGCGGTCGCTTAAGCGGCCGCCTGGGCCGTTTTTTAATATAGTGGTATTTATTGTTTATTGTATTTCTGTTTAAGTCTCTCCTTTACTCTGTAACATGGGCCTTTGTATATAGAGGCCCATTAGGGTTTTCTGTTTGCTTCCTTCTACAGCCTCCTCCTATTCATAGGAGTGAGTTTCCTCCTTTGTGAATATAGAAACACGACACACTTTCATATGGTATCAGAGCAGGTCACCTAGGCATGATCTCCACCAGTCACTTCCACCTCTCTCTCTCACTTTTCCTCCGTCAGCCGCCGGTGTCGTGTACCTCCTACTTGACTTCCGTTGTTGATCACTCCTAAGGAGATCTAAGTTTATTTCTAAGCCCTATCCTCTTCTCCAACAAGAGGATCTAGGGATATGGCCGACGGTCCTTCCAAGGTTATATGCCCTGAAAAACTGTTATTTGGAAGTATCGTTCGGCAGATTTGTGGTCATTCATGATCACCTATTCTAGGGCTCTGCTCACTTTATGAGTGGTATGATTGGGTATATCCAACATATCACCTTTCTTCTTGGTGAATCATAGTATTTGCCACTTACTCTGGGTCATCCTTAACCTTATTTTGCTAGGTTTACGGTTTCTGCTCCTGATTTGATGTTGCCCCAACATTTGACACGTCGTGTCTTTACTCGACACGTCGTGTCTCAATCCGGCGAATTCTTTGATCTGTTGTTATCCTGATCTCTAACACGCAATGTCTTTATTTGACACGTCGTGTCTCAATCCAACGAATCATCAGACACGTCGTGTCTTATTTATGACACGTCGTGTGCCATTCCAGGTGACTTCTAGTGCTCTTTCACACGCCATGTCTTAATTTTGACACGTCGTGTGTCATTCTAGGCGACTTTTTGTTGTGTGTTGCTGCTTCTGGAGATTCTTTGGATATCACTTTTGCTTTATGACTTCACCTTCCTCTGAGATCATGGAGACACATCCTAGATGTGTCAGGTCTGTCAAGTTCAATGGATCCAACTACATTTTGTGGGCACAATCTTTTAAGATTTATGCTCACTCATCGGGCAAACTTGAGCATCTCACTGAGGAGCATCCTCCTAGAGATGAAATGTCTGACAAAAAGAAAGTTGACTATAAGAAATGGGCAAAATGTGATTCTCAAGTTCTGTCTTGGATTCTAAATAGTTGTGAATCCCATGTAGCCACCAATCTCTTGTTTACTGACACCGCCAAGGAGGCCTGGGATCATATTGCTCAGGTCTATTCCAGTAAGGGAAATGCCTCCCGAGTTTTTGAGCTCTATAAACGCTTGCATTCTCTAAGACTTGACGACGCTACCTCATTTGCTTCACACTTTGTTACCTTCAAAGGTATTTGGGGAGAGGTCAAACTCCATCATCCTTTATCTACTGATCTCACTAAATTACAAAAACAACAAGATGAAGTTCAGCTTTGCCAGTTTTTAGCATCCTTGTCACCTAGCTATGAATCGGTTCGTCAACAAATCCTTGCATCAGAACCATTACCCATGTTGGATGATGTGCATCTTCGGCTCTCTCGCTCGGTGCCTTCTGCTACCAAAGAAGATTCGACTACTCTAGTTGTTGCTGGACGAGGGAGAGGTAACTCTACTCGTGGACGGGGCAGAGGTTGTAACACTGGTGGACGTGGACCTCCTCCTCCTAAGCCCTATGGAAGAGGGTCTTCTTCTCTTCAATCTCGGTATTGCAACTTCTGTAAACGGACCAATCATACCGAGGACAAATGTAGGAAGAAACATGGAAAGCCTGAATGGGCAAACCAAGTCTCCACTACTGATGTTGATTAAGAACCTACATCTAATACTACTTCTCCTCAGATGGTTACACTAAGTTCATCTGACCTTGACAAGCTTATCAAAGCCGCTTCTGCAGCTACTACGACACCTCAGGCGAACATTGCTCAACACTCTGGTGTTCCCTCTTGCCTTCAAGCTTCCTCCTCTTCTACAAAAGAAGATTGAATTGTTGATTCAGGTGCCACGACCCATATGACTGGTAATAAAAATCTCTTCACCTATCTAAAAAAATCTACATATCATCCTCCGGTGTGTCTGGCAGATGGATCTACTTCTCCGGTCACTGGAATTGGGGATGTTAACAATCATCTCCTTAAATATGTTTTGTTTGTGCCTAGATTTCCATTGAACTTGATGTCTATTAGTAAAATTACCAAATCCCTAAATTGCAGTGTAACGTTCTTTCCTTACACTGTCCCATGCAGGATCTCAGGACGAAGAAGACGATTGGTGGGGGATATGAAGGTGGAGATGGTTTGTACTATCTACAGACCTCGTCAAATTTGCCTGCTACTGCTCTAATGGCTCTCTACTTCTCTTTATCAATGGCACTTGAGGCTTGGTTATCCTTCCGCTTAAAAGTTGAAGTCCTTATTTCCTAGTTTGTCTTCTCAAAAGTTTACTTGTCAATCTTGTCAACTTGGAAAACACCACCGCTCTGTGTATCCTCCTCGTTCTGATAATAAGAGCCCTAGTCTGTGTTATTTAGTTCATACCAACATCTGGGGCCCATGTCATATTGGTAATCGTACTCGTGTACAATATTTTGTAACCTTTATTGATGATTGGCCTCGGGCCACTTGGTTTTATCTTTTGAAAGATCGCTCTGAAATTTTAGATATTTTCTCTAACTTCTTAAATGAAATAAAGACTCATTTTTCTGCTACTAAATTTGCCTGCACTGATACTGCTTCTGAGTATGTGCAACATGGCTTTCAAAAGATTTGTACCTTCAAAGGAATTGTTCATCAAACCTCTTGTGCCTATAGTCCACAGTAAATTTGTGTTGCTGAAAGGAAAACCAGACTCCTATTTGATGTCGCTCGTACTCTCCTAATTGAAATGAATGTTCCCAAGTCCTATTGGCCAGATGCCATCTTGTTAGCCAACTACCTCGTCAACCGTATGCCTCCGTCCATCCTCCAAAATCAGACTCCATACCAACTCCTCTACCCATATGAATCTATTTTTGCCCTACCACCAAAAGTTTTTGGCTGCCTCTGTTTTGTCCACATTCACTAACCAGGACTTGATAAATTGTCTCCACGAGCTATCCGTTGTTGTTTTCTTGGGTATCCTCACACAAAAGGGGCAGAAATGTTTTGATCCTGGTGCACGTCGCTTGTATGTTAGTGTGGACGTCACCTTCTTTGAAGATACATCATTCTTTTCTGAGCCACGTTCACAGGTGCCTCCTAATGTACCACTTCCAAATGTACCAATTTCTATCGTCCCATCCTTAGATGAATCTTCCACCCTTGTTCTAAAAGTCTATGAGCGTCAGCGCAAAAGACCTCTGCCTGAAGTATCCCCTACTATGACCTCTTCGGAAACTGATGATCCACCACCAGTTAATGGTAATTCTACTGACTCGATTCAAATTTCTGAGTTGGACATGCCTATTGCCTTACAAAAAGGACAGCGGTCTGGTACCAAATCGTGTATTTCTAAGCATGTTTCTATTGATCATCTCAATGCTTCCACGGCTAAATTTACTGCTGCAATATCTGCTATCTCTATTCCTAAGAATGTTCGGGAAACACTTCTACATCCTAGATGGAAAAAGGTTGTGGATGAGGAGATGGATGCTCTTCGATCCCGTGGGACATGGGCCCTTGTTGATCTCCCCCCAAGCAGCAATCCTCTTAGATGTCGCTGGGTACATACTATTAAATATCTACCAGATGGAACGATCGAACGCTTAAAAGCTAGACTGACAGCCAAAGGGTACACTCAGGAGTCTGGAGTTGATTATTTTGAAACATTTTCTCCTGTAGCTCGTCTTAATTTTGTGTGGATTCTTATTTCAGTTGTTGTCAATCAAGGTTGGCGTTTGCATCAACTAGACGTCAAAAATGCATTTCTATATGGTGACCTGCAGGAGACTGTCTATATGTCCCATGGTTCAAAATTCCGATCGAAATTGCAAAATTTCGGTTTCGACGGATACCCGAAATAGAAATGACACTGCTTATATATATATATATATATATATATATATATATATATATATATATATATATATATATTATGAGTTTATTTCAGTAAAAAATATATAGAGATATATAATATTTCGAACTTTAAATTAACTAATATATAATTTCATAACCTAAAATGCAAAAAAAATTATAGAAAAACGTGAAAAGAAAACTAGAAGCATTATGTATGATGCTAATAATTTATACATACATCATATCTACCATTATTTTCACAAATCTAACTTATAATTTTTTTCTTAAGAAAATGCATAAAATAGTCTAAAATTGAGTTTTTTTAAAGTTTTTTTAAATCCTAAGCTTGTATACATTACATTACACTTAAAAAATATTGAAAATATATTAATATATAACATATGACTTTATTTCAGTGAAAATTGTATATAGATATATGATATTTCCAATTTTAAATTAATTAATATATAATTTTAGAACCTAAAATGCAAAAAAAAAGTGAAAACAAGTAGAAGTTAGACTTAGAACCATTATGTATGATGCTAATGCTATCATGCGAATAATTTATACACACATCATGATCATATCTACCATTAATTTACAAATCTTTTTGCTAATTTTTTACCAAAGATTAGATTTAGCTAACTAGTTATCAAATAACTAAAGTATGCTTGTTTTCAATTTTATAGGAGATGGCATCTTCAGATACTCACAGTGATGATGGTGGAGACGGTGGAGCTGGTAGGGGGAAGGGTGGTCCTAAAAGAGCTATGAATTTTGCATGGGATCATTGCCTTGAAATCCCAAGTACCAAACAACAAGTGATTTGCAAATATTGTGACAAAAAAATAGGAGGTGGTGGCATCACACGGTTCAAAGCCCACATTGTTGGTGGTGACAAAAATGTAGCAATGTGCAAGAAATGCCCTCAAGGAGTGAGGGGTGACTTTAGGAAGTTGATGGGTCAGAAGAAATATGTTGTAGGCAACAAAAAGAACTAGATCAAATGTATGTTAAAACCATGTTCAATTGCAAACAAGGAGCTTATTCTGCTGAGTTTGACTCGGATGTGGACTATCTTGAAGGCTATGATACCCCGCAACAACAACGCATGTATAGGACAGCAATTAGAGAATCTAAAAGGTCTGCATGGGAAAAAGAACAACATGATTCATATAGGAGAGGCCTTGGCAAATCTGTTTATGAGCATGGTAGGGGAAGTGGCAGTGGAAGAAGAGCAACACACATTCTCGTTGTAGATTTAGGTGAGGACAGTGATAGACCAGCACAAATTAAAAGAAGGAAAGGAGATGTGGATTCTTTATTCAGATCCTATAGCCAAGCAAGAGGGAGGTTGGGTGTAGATGTTGATGAACCACGCACTAGAAGGCTACAAGGAGCACAACAAAAATTGAAAGATATGTTTTTTGGTGCCAAGAACAAAGTTGGCAAAGCAGTGGGTAAATTCTTCTTTGCACATGGCATTCCTGCACATCTAGCTTCAGAGCCATATCTTCAACATCTCTTCAGAATTGCAGGATCAGCGGGCCCAGGTGTAAAAGCTCCCACTGCATATGAATTGATGAATGTGTATTTACCACAACAAAAAGAGGAGATTCAAAAATGGATTAAGGAAAAGAAGGTAAGGTAAAATTATTTTCTTTTTACCACAACAAAAATCTGACATTTTTATTTTTTACTTGACAATGACATTGATTTACATTTGTTTAGGTGGCCGGATTATGGTGTAACGCTAATGGCTGATGGTTGGACTTCTGGTAACAGAAAGCAAATAATTAATTTTCTAGCTTACTGTCGTGGATCTACAATTTTCCTTGGATCTGTGGATGCCTCTAATGAAGTTTGGAATTCTTCATGTGTGGCTAAGCTGATGGAGATGTATATTAGGAAGATTGGTGAGGAGAACATTGTTCAAATGGTTACTGACAATGGCACCAATTTTAAGAAAGTTGGCAAGGCGTTAATGGATAAGTATTCACTTTACTGGACTCCATGCGCAGCCCACTGCATCGACCTCATCTTGAAAGATATTGGTGAGCACAATTGGAAGTGTATTTAGAATTTTAGATTCTTAATTTTGTATAATCTATATTCCATAGAGTAATAGAGAATTAATCTAACTTCAATCTATGTAGGCGGGTTGTCACATGTGAAGACATTAATCACTGAAGCTAGGATAATCACCAGCTTCATCTAGAATCATTCATTCCTCTTAGCATCAATGAGGAGACCGGAGTATTATGGTGGTGATTTGATAAGACCAGGAGTCACCCGATTTGCCTCTAATTTCTTGGCACTTCAAAGTCTTAAAGCCAAGAAGGATGGTTTGAAAAGGTTATTTTCTGGAGTGGAATGGAACTCTATGAAAGAAAGCAGGAGTGATGTAGGGAAGAAGATTGAAGATCTCGTAAACAGTAGAAACTTTTGGGATAAAGCTTCCAAGTTGTTAAATATTGTTGATATGTATATGTAGGGACCTACTTGTAAGTGTAAGAAAGGTCAGGGGGCTATGTGTAAAGTATGTAAAGCTTCTTGTTTATACAATACAAGCACCCCGACAGTAACGTTAAGTCGAGGGTTTTCCTCTGTTGTTTCTTCTTCTTCATGGTATCAGAGCAGGGAAAACCTTAGGAGAGCTATCAATCTCTCCAAGGAAGTGCTAGTGAGTGGTCATCACGATCTGGGAGTTTACAAACATCTGAAGCGGCAGAAGCTAACACTTTTCCGTCCACGCTACAGTACACGTACTGTAGCACGACGGCCACAAAAGTGGTTGCTGCTCTCTCTCCGGTTGGAATTGGATATTGTCATTTTAGGGCGTCATTCCTCTTGGTCCTAGCTGCCGCAACGTGCTTGCGGCTAGCCACTACGTCTCCGTTTCTTCTCCATGTCAAGCGTGCATTAGGCTGCTGTCAACAGCGTTTTATTGCAGCAGTTTTCGGCTTCAATAAAGACGGTGTGAGGGGTTGGTTCCTCCCTTGAATTTGGTCTAAAGGGGGCGTCCCTACCTTAACTTCGTTGTCCTAGAAGGTCAAGGGCAGAAGGAATTCAAGGAAGACGCAGTGGATCTTTGTATACCAAGTTGTCCCGGCGGACTACTGTAGCACAGTACTGTAGCACTGCGGGTTTTGGTCTGGTTTCATCATTTCCAGTTCATTGTTGCTTCTAAAGTCAAGATAAAAGTCAAGATATTAATACTAGTGCACCCCTCCACGTGCAAGTGGTCTTAAAACGTGCAATTTTTCAGATTTTAATTCGGAATGATGTCAAAGGAGAAAGAAGTTACATATCAGGTGATACTGTCGGAAGAGGAGTACTCACAGTTGATGCGCATCCGAGCTTCACAACAGTCTACATCTTCAGTTGCCTCTCTTATTCCCGGAGTTACTACTTCAGGATGTACCTCTCAGGCTTCTAATGCAGCTATGTCCAAGTCTGATTGGGTTCTTGATTCAGGTGCAACTGATCACATCACGGGGGCATTAGAGATGTTCAGCACCTATGCCCAAAAGCCTAATCTACCCGGTGTCACCCTTGCAGATGGCTTTGTTGCCTCCGTTAAGGGAACTGGGATGGTGTCGCCAACTCCACAAATATCCCTTCCATCTACTTTTTTCATTCCAAATTTTCCTTTCAATTTATTATCAATAAGTAAATTAACTCGTGCTCTTCAAGCATCTGTTACGTTCTTACCAGATACTTGTCTGATACAGGACTTGAAGACAGGGGACACTATTGGCGAAGGGTATGAATTGGCCGGTCTATATTACTTGCAAAGGTCGCCTATAGCATGTGTCACGACTTCTCCTTTGGTGGTACATAGTCGTCTTGGTCATGCATCTTTAGATAAGCTCAAAGTCTTGGTTCCAGGTCTGTCCAACCTGAAGAGTTTGCAGTGTGAGCCATGTCAGTTAGGGAAACATACAAGGTCCGTCTTTAGGTCCAAAGAGAGTCAAAGAACCAAGTCTACTTTTGAGTTAATTCATTCAGACATATGGGGACCAAGTCGTGTTATTTCCAAGCTCAGCTATAAGTATTTTGTTATCTTTGTTGATGACTACTCGCGTGCTACATGGCTTTATTTGATGAAAGAGATATCTGAACTCTTGTCTATATTCAAATCATTCTGTGTGGAAGTGGAAACTCAATTTAAGAAGAAAGTGTGTACCCTTCGATCGGATAATGCTAGAGAATATTTCAGCCATGACTTCACTCATTTTACTACCACCAATGGCATCATCCACCAGTCATCTTGCCCACATACACCACAACAGAACGGAGTGACTGAAAGAAAAATTCGCCATATTGTTGAGACCGCCCGCACTCTTCTTCTTCACATGCATGTACCTAAGGAATTTTGGGGTGATGCTATTCTTACTGCTGCTTATCTCATTAATCGCATGCCGTCATCTGTCCTCAAACATCGCATACCTGTTCAGATTCTTCATCCTATGAAGCCATTGTACCATGTTCCACCCAAGGTGTTTGGTTGTGTTTGTTTTGCCCATTGCCTTGGTCCTGGAGTGGACAAGTTGGGTCCCAAAGCCACCAAGTGTGTCTTCTTAGGTTACTCTAGGGTGCAAAAGGGGTATAAGTGTTTTAGTCCTACCTTACGTCGCTTCTTTGTGTCTGCCGATGTCACCTTCTTTGAAGACACACCCTTCTTTGGCGACAATGCATCAATGACACCAGTTGTTGTAGAGGAGGTCTTGCCTCTTCCTGTTGTTGTTCAGTCTGTTGTTCCTTCGTCTCATGGTAGTGGTTGTCCGCATGATGTTATTCCAACCAGTTCCACTAGGCCACCGATCACTCAGGTTTATACTCGTCGTACAACTGCAGGTGGACAACCCGATTCAGGTACCAATGCAGGAGTAGAGACACATGCCAGTTCATCTCCTTCTCCAGATGCTTCCTTGTCAGAAAGTCAGGTAGAGACAGTTCCTTCTCCACCTCCACATCAGGATCTTCCTATTGCTTTAAGAAAAGGTGTTAGATCTTGCACTCTTAAAAATATTCAGCATTCCATTTCTAACTTTGTTTCATATAGCCATCTTTCACCTTCATATTATGCCTTTATCTCTTCTATATCCTCTGTCTCTATACCTTCGTCTGTTTCAGTTGCACTTGATCACCCAGGTTGGCGCCATGCTATGGATGAAGAGATGTCAGCTCTTCACCTTAACAAGACATGGTCTCTTGTTTCACGCCCACATGACAAGTCTGTTGTTGGATGTTGTTGGGTTTATACTGTCAAAGTGGGTGCAGATGGTTGTGTTGATCGACTCAAGGCACGTTTGGTTGCCAAAGGTTACACTCAAGTTTATGGCGAGGATTATTCAGAGACCTTCTCTCCTGTGGCAAAAATGGCATCTGTTCGCATTTTCTTGTCTCTAGCTGCTTCTCACTCTTGGCCTCTACACCAACTTGATATTAAAAATGCATTCTTGCATGGCGATTTGGATGAGGAAATTTATATGGAGCAACCGCCTGGATTTGTTGCTCAGGGGGAGTCAGATCTTGTATGTCGCCTTCACAAGTCTCTCTATTGTCTGAAGCAGTCGCCTCGTGCTTGGTTTGGAAGATTCAGTAGTGCTCTTTTTGAGTTTGGACTCCATAGATGTACCACGGATCATTCCGTCTTTTATAAGAGACAGAGTTCTGGGAGCATTTTTCTGGTGGTATATGTTGATGATATTGTGATTACTGGGGATGACAAGCATGGCATTGCACAATTAAAACTCTTTCTGCAGGGTCAATTTCAGACAAAGGACTTGGGAAGTCTTAAATATTTCTTGGGGATTGAAGTTGCCAAGTCTAAGTTTGGAATTGCAATTTCACAGAGGAAGTATGTCTTAGATCTTCTCACTGAGACAGGGATGCTTGGGGCTAAACCTGCTGATACTCCAATGGATCCTAAAGTCAAATTATCCATAGAGCAAGGAGAGTTACTTGATGACCCTTGGAGGTTCAGGCGACTTGTTGGGAAGTTAATTTACTTGACTGTCACTCGACCCGACATTGCCTTTGCGACTAGTGTTGTTAGTCAGTTCATGGATAAGCCATGTACAGGTCATATGGAGGCTGTTATGCACATTTTGAGGTATCTCAAGAGGTCTCCTGGCAAGGGACTTCTTTATCAAAATCATGGACATCTGCAAGTGCAAGGTTTCTCAGATGCGGATTGGGCTGGATCTAGCATTGATAGAAGGTCTATTTCTGGTTATTGTGTGTTTGTGGGAGGAAATCTCGTGTCTTGGAAGAGCAAGAAGCAAACTGTAGTAGCAAGGTCCTCTGCAGAATCTGAGTATAGAGCTATGGCCCTAGCAACATGTGAGTTGTTATGGATTCACCACTTGTTAGAGGAGCTTGGCTTTATGCAGGAAGTTCCCATGGACTTAAAATATGACAATCAGGCTGCTGTCCACATTGCCCAAAATCCTGTCTTTCATGAGAGAACCAAACATATAGAAGTTGATTGTCATTTTCTGCGGGAAAAGATTCAACAAAAGTTGATTAAGTTGTCACCGGTCAGATCAGAAGACCAGTTAGCTGATTTATTTACAAAGTCCCTGAATGGTTGTCGAGTCTGATACTTATGTAACAAGTTGGGCACATATGATATATATGCTCCAACTTGAGGGGGAGTGTTGATATGTATATGTAGGGACCTACTTGTAAGTGTAAGAAAGGTCAGGGGGCTATGTGTAAAGTATGTAAAGCTTCTTGTTTATACAATACAAGCACCCTGACAGTAACGTTAAGTCGAGGGTTTTCCTCTGTTGTTTCTTCTTCTTCAAATATAATGCAGTTGGTAGTGAAAGTGCTCTGATTGGTGGATGGAGACAAGGCTCCCACCATTCCTTACTTGTATGAGGCAATGTCAAATATGAAAGAAGCAATCACTGCGATTGCCCCCAAAGTAGATAAAAAATATCTTAAAATCATCATCAAGCGATGGGAGAGATGCTTCTACACCCCCTACACAAAGCTTGTGAGCAAATCTTAATTCTCTTAAGTTGTAATGACACTGCTAGAATCCTTCACGAATCATGAGTGACTCATGTTTTAATATTTTTTGTTGTAGCTCACTACTTGAACCCACAATTCCACTACAAATATAAGTTGGGGTTCAACAGCGAGTTCATGGCAGCCGCGAAAGAAGTGGTGGACAAACTTGTTACAAGTGGTGATGAGAGGGTGACAGTCATGAATCAAGTATGGATTACACTTTTTAAGACTAAAATCAGACCTTAGTTTATTTAGTAATGTCATGTTAAATATCATTTTTCTTACTTTTTGCAGCTAAGGTTGTTTAGGGAGACAATGGGATGCTTTGCACATCCAAGTGCAATTGCTGATGGGGACAAATCTATTCCTTGTGAGTGGTGGTGTTGGTATGGCACAGGCAGTGATGAGTGTTGCAAGTGGATGTGAAAGAAATTGGTCAACATTCAACCTGATTCACAGTAGAAGGAGAAACCGACTTGGTTCACAGGAAGAAGAAAGAAACTGCAATCTAGTTACCTGTATTGAGGAGGAGCCTCAACATGTAGAAGATGAGATGGACATTGAAAGAGTCGTTTAGAAAGAGATCCAATCTGCTACTAACAAGTCTTCTACAACTGCTAAGAAATCCAAGCCCCAACAATAACACCGACGACGACGACGATGATGATGATGATCGACCCTACTTAATTGCCACTGGTCCTATGGTTGAAGTTGCTTCTCTTGAGAAAGAGTACTCACTTGCAGAAAAGACATTTCAAAGAAGAAAAATGTGAGGGCACAAAGAGTATATTGGTGGATCACCTCAGCCTAGTACATCTCCCCCACCTCAACAACATGATACTAGTGACTATTATTCTGATTTGGATGAGTCCATGGGAAGCATGAGCATTGCAGATTCTAGTTCATCCTCTTTGGCTGAACAATTTTTTGGCTATTCTACCCCAGTTCCTGTACAACCCCCACTACAACTGCCTTCTGTTTGTCGTGATTATGGACATGGAAAGTATGCCTATGAATATCCCACTACTCTTCAGTATTACCCACAAGGGGGTCCTAGTTCTATATTTAAAGATCATATGGTCACAAATGATGGGGGTAAAACATGGCAATGTATTAGAGATATAAGACAAATCATTCCAACTCAAGGTGTGCAGATAGGACACAAGTCACATAATGGGGATGAGCAAATAAGAGCATTGAAGGATTATTTTCTGCCATTTGGGATGATGCAATTTGTGGGAGATGAAGCATACAAAGAGCATGTGCAAACATATAATACAATTTACAAAGATAGCATGAGTTGGACTCAATATGTCAATCACATAAATGAGGTTGTGTTTCTTCAACAACCACCAGGTGGGGGTCAAGGGCCTGATCAACCACCACGTCACTCCAGTTTTAATTAGGTAATATAATACTTTCTTTTGTATTACAACTTCATAATATATTGATTGATATTCAATTGTCTAAGATGTAATAGCTTGTTGTTGAATTTATTTATGAAATAATTCATTCCTTACGGTACTGAAATTTGCATCGAAATCTTCATCGAAACAGTTCAGCTTCTTTTCACTCACACATGTAGGCCCCCACCAAATCAAGATCAACATATGATTTTATTGCATAAATATGTGTCTTTATGAATGTAGACAATCCTGGTAAAATTTCATGACTTAATTCCTTTATTTGGTTGTCGAAATAAGCATAAATGTCGAAATTTCCGTCGAAATTTCTCTAAATTTCTGTTTCTGAGCCATCAGAAACGGCGTCGAAATCGAAATTTTAAACCATGACATGTCCCGACCTCTAAGTTATACTGCTAAGGGGGAGTATTCGCGAAAAGTTAGTCTTCTTAAGAAGGCTATTTATGGTCTTAAGCAGAGTCCTCGAGCATGGTTTGACAAATCTTCTCGTACACTGCAGCAATTTGATTTCACAAGGTCTCAATGTGGTCATTCTATTTTATCAAAACCACGGCTTCTAGCATTATTATTCTTATTGTCTATGTGGATGATATCATTATATGTGGTAGTGATATCACAGGGATTGTTGATACAAAGAAATACCTTATGAAGCATTTTGTAACCAAAGATCTTGGACGTCTTCAGTATTTTCTTGGTATTGAGGTAGCATATAACAAAAATGGAGTATCTCTCTCACAGAGGAAGTATACTCTAGACTTATTATCTAAAACAGGAATGTTGGGTTGTCGTCCTGCTGTCTCACCTATGGATCAGGCACATGATCTATGGGCCGAATCCACTCATCTCTTAGACGATAAATATTGTTATAAGCGACTAGTTGGCAAACTTTTGTATCTCACTATTACCAGACCAGATATATGTTTTGCTGTGGGAGTTCTTAGTCAATTTATGGATTGCCCTCGACAGTGTCACTGGAAGGTTGTCTGTCGTGTCCTGAAATATTTGAAGAACGCACCTGGACAGGGGTTATTTTATAAAAGAAATGGTCACCTTGATGCTATTGGATATTCTGATGCTGATTATGCAGGATGCAAGTCCGACAGAAGATCCACTTCTATTCCGATGTATTGTGATAATCGTGTTGCTACTTTCATTGCTAGCAATCCTGTTTTCCATGAGAGGACCAAGCATATTGAAGTCGACTGTCATTTTCTTCGAGATGATGTACTAGATAAGAAGATTGCTACTTCCTTCCTGCCATCAAATGAGCAAACTGTAGATATATTCACCAAGCCTCTCTCTGGCAAGCGAGTTGAGAAACTATGTTGCAAGATGGGCATGATAGACATCTATGCTCCAACTTGAGGGGGAGTATTGAGATATATTATTGTATTTATTGTTTATTTTATTTCTGTTTAAGTCTTTCCTTTATTCTATAACATGGGCCTTTGTATAAAGAGGCCCATTAGGGTTTTCAGTTCGCTTCCTTGTACAGCCTGCTCCTATTTATAGGAGTGAGGTTCCTCCATTTTGAATATAGAAACACGACACACTTTCATAAAGCTAGGGCAGCAACAGAGGGGGAAGGGTGGGAGGGGGGAGCAGCAGCAGCGGAAGGGGAGGAGAACAGCAACTGCGGCAGAAGGGGAGCGGGACAGCATCGGCAGCAGGAGGGGTGGGGCGGCAGTGGCAGCGGGAGGGGAGGGGGCAGAAGCATCGCATCAAGGAGGGGAGCGGGAAGGCTGGCGGAAGGGAGAGGGGGCAAGGAGAGTATGGCTTTACCCAAGGAGAGGGAGAGGGAAAAGAAAGTGAGGGAAAGAGGGGAACTATTCCCGCTCTGAAGCCATGTAGGGTAGGAAAGATGTTTTGTATTAGATGGTTTTACAGTGAATACATAGCATGTTTATATAGGAGTGTAGACATAACACCACTTGTGAATCCCATCATGTGAAACTAAATACATAACACATACTGAACCTAGCCGTTTGTATCCTATACCACATTCCTATGAGTCATTTGTCCTCATGCTACCTCGGTTCTGCCAACAGCAGCAATAGGCACATTAGTTTGGGCTATCTGCAGGCATCTCAAACTTCCCATCCAAATGACCTCTCTCAAATTTTCCCGTCATTGCTTTGGTTTTGCTTCTCACTCCCACTGATAGCACCACCTCCTTTACAAGACATCATGGTCAGACCAGCATCACTATGCAAAAGACAAACTGCAGCAGCGGCAATGTTTAGTAGTAGGAAACAAACATGGAGGGCTAGTTTGGTTCTGTGTAGTTGCACCACACAGCAGGAATTGGACTTCAGGCAACAGAAACATGAAATTAAACTACATGTTGATCAACTGGCTGGTCGTATCCATAGTTCAACGTATTCGTTTGTTCTTATTTGATTTATAATACCATTTTTTTTTGCACTTGTGCTATTGCATATTTCCAAAAAAATTCACCTGAAGACATAAGCAGATTGCTGGAATGAGCAAAATGGAACCGTGCCCTATTTCTGCGTGGTTGGTTTTCCCAGAATTCGTATAGAGTGGGAATATACCTTGTACTTGAATTCCACTGATGAGTTACGTTTACATTGAACCAAATGATCAAAATGAAAATCATCGTGTAGTTGGAACCATGTGAGTTATTTTCAGCTTCACCAAATGGGCCCGTACATACATTTTTCTATCAGTTCAGTCATTTTCCATGCTTAATCGGGGTAAAGGATACAAACCCAGGGTATTTTTATGCAAATAATATGAGATATATACCAACAGAAGCAGCGAAGTACAAACAAAGTTACCTCCTCCCCAAAGGCATCCAAATAGGGTGAAGGCCAAAATGTTTGACGTGCAGATCTTTGAAGCAAAATAATTGTCCTCTGAAAATTCGAGATGTTAGTAAAGCACAAATCCCACATCTACTGGAAGAAAATAATTTTATCAATTATTATAAACACCAAATGACCTACCCTTAACAGTAGAAAGACACCAATCCCAGCACCGCAACTTAATGCATGACTCTGGCTTTGGTTCATCCTTGGGAAGTAACAGATAATTTGAGAACTACCTTCTTGGAAAAAACATAGATCTAAAACCATATACTTATGTTAACATACAACCATGAACACGAGAAATACAAAAGACAAACCTCAAAGAAGAGCTCCCATTGAAGGAGCATAATTTTCCGCACACCAGACACAATATCGGGTCATGAATGACAGACTTCCAATCAGGGCACTTTTGTTTGATATACCTAATAATATATCAATTATTGTTAATAACTTCTTAGAGATATAAAGGCATCCAAGTAAATGAAACATGAGAACCTCTGCAGTAGCTCCTGATACAAAAGAGGCAATGGAATCAGCGTAAAGGGAACTGCAGGACTGCAGAATAGGATCCGGCCCGGTCTTACAGCTCCAATTGTCTGATAGAAATGCTTGCACCAATTGAAAGCTAAACATTGGACAGTTACATCATGAATAATAACATCTATAGAACGGAGCTGAAACATCTTTTCCAATACGGATGCTTCATTTAGATCTAACTGAGGGTAGTTGACAGTGTCACTTTTATTCATCTTAGTTGCATAACAAACAGGCTGAGTGTTCAACTGACAGTCACCACAGTAGTCATGAGTGGATGACATCGACAATTTCCAGAGTAAAGCACACCGTCTGAGGAATGGAATAGTAAGTCGACGCACCATATCTTTTAGACTTGATGAAGAATCTATATAGTTTGAAACGAAATAATTTTTGAATAGATCTATCTCCCCCATAGTTCTGCAGAAGTCATTCAAAGGGCTATCACTGAAGCAAGAACTACTGAATCGTTGTGTGCTGTGACAAGTAATCAATGCCTGAAATAAAAGAGGTCATCCAACACTAGTACGCAGTACCCTTCAAATGGTAATACAAAAAAAAAACCAATATTGTATTCAAATACCAAAGTGGGTTAGTTCCGACTAGTTGAGATACGGATTTACAAGTGGGTCTATTGTTTAAATCTCTATAGATGATTGTAAGTTATTGCCTACGAGACAGAACGAATGGGATTCCAATTTCTGAGGAAAAAGTCAAATTATTACTAATTAGCTCTGTAATAGCAATGTTTCAAACTACCTGAATGATGGAAACAACGTAGAAGAGATGCACAAGAGAGACAAATGATTCAGCAGATGACATAAACGGAGTTGGAAGAGAAAATATCAGCCACATAAGGCTTGTGAAAGCATCATACGCAAGAATAGGATCAGAGGCAAATTTCCAAAACTGGTTGGCAGGACCTTCATCACGTACAGCATGATCCAGACCAGATGACAGAGATCCTACGAAAATCACAAGTCAATATTTAGAATACATTTCTTACATCATAAAAAAAGTCAAAATGATCTCTGCAATTCGTAAGAGAGCACTAGAGTTTCTACCATGTCAATATAAAAAGATGATCTCTAATATTCGCTAAAGAGGCGCATTGCGATGTTATACTATACATTAATCAATTCAAAAAAAAATAATGATTTACATTAGGAACATGCCCACCTACTTTTTCTGAATGCAGGGCACGAATAAACGGTGTTATTGTTTTTACTTGTTTGTGTCACATCGTAACTCCATCTAGGCATATGCGCAAAGGTTATGTGCAAGTGGTTGGTCCCAGGTCACATAAAGGTGGATAGTTACTAGGGTGACAGCTAGGCACAATATTCTAGAAAGCGTGAAGCGAAGGCAGGTGGACAGGATCTTCTAGCTGTTCAAGCGCCAGGGGAGTGCTTTTTGGAAAAGCGAATGCTTTAGTTTTTGTATACTGTATACATAATTACACACATATATACGATTCACATATTTTTGAACTTTTATGCATACTTAAACCAATGTAATAATGTAAAGTTGATTTCTATACAAGTTAATAATATTACTATGGTGCTTCTTGTAATATACATATATATAATATGCTGTACACTAACACAAAATTAGCTAATAGAGTAACATAGTCATAGCCTCATAGGTATACAACATATTGCATATTATAGCAGTGAGATCATAATACTAATATAGATAATACAAAAATACTTGTATTTTACAAGCTTACAGTTCTAATATAGATAATACGTCTGTACATAGTAATTTTACACAATAACATAGACAATACAAATTTATAACCTAACACAAAATACTTATATGCAATTGTGACATAATGCAATAATGTCATATTTTAATGTAAAGTTGTAGATATGCAAGAATAATAGATGACACAAATTAGTATACTAGTAATGCATACTGACGTAGTATTAAAGAATACCATATATAACAATAGATATTGTTACTATACAATATAATACACATTATACATAGTAGATATTGCATATCCACACCTAGTATATTATTCTATATGCTAGTTTATATGTGTATAAGTACATTAGAAGTGTGATATAGATGTGGAAGAAGATATCTTGGGACTAGCTGCTCGCTTACATTAGGTGGCTTCAGTAGGCTCCTAGTAGTAGCAGGGACCTTGCAGCTCTTAAGCGGCCACCTAAGTGGGCACTCAGAATGCTTTTTAAAACACTGGCTAGGCATAAAGTATTGTTTCTTCTCAATACATGGATTTGCAGTTTAACACATCATTGGATGAGAAAGTTTTATTACCAGTAGTGCTCACCCCGCATGTCAGAAATGGAAAAGATATTAAG
This sequence comes from Alisma plantago-aquatica, assembly GCA_963693085.1. Lineage (NCBI taxonomy): Eukaryota > Viridiplantae > Streptophyta > Magnoliopsida > Alismatales > Alismataceae > Alisma > Alisma plantago-aquatica. The sequence goes on from OY856410.1 coordinate 57,268,153, forward strand.
AAGGATATATGAAATAAGATGAAGGATTTAATGCATGAAATATCATATAGAATAAACAACTAGGATAGTGAGCGATTAACTGACCATGTTAGAACTACTTAGAAGTACCTCAGATGGTTTTAGGAATACATGACATTTTGGATATCTATAATATACAGGAAAGTGTGTGGGAGGCCTTTTTTACCATTTTACCTTTATTGTTGCAAATAACAAGTTAGTCGTTGTATTTTAATAAGGGAGATGTGTAGCATGGGTTTATGCAATATTTAATTTAGTTTCTCAAATTACACATTGCCCCTTTTGTATTATATATTTGTATAAAAGAATATTGTTGGACGGGTTTGATGCAATATTTCCATTTAGCTTTTTAAATTACAATTGTTCCTTGTTTATTCTTATAAGGTTGTGAACTGACTCCCACCAGTCTCCTCTCTGCTTCGCACTGTCTTTTTGTGGTTGCTAGGGTTGGGAGTGTGGGGGGAACAAGGCCGGAGGAGATGGATGATGTAGTTACACTGATTCACTCCAGGATGGTTTATGCAGTAACATTGCCAATGTCGGGAAGTAGTCGTCATTCTCTTGGATGTGTGGGAGTCAAGGTCATCCATTATTTTCTTTTTACCAATCTTCATCGTCGTCTTCATTAACACTACAACATTAGTCAACCTTTTCATAACTGTCAAGAGTATCGACGAACCTTTATTTAAACAAGAGAGGGATAAGCTGGTAGTGTAAGTGAGGAACCTCAACAAATCAGAAAAATTATAGCACACCACATTTGCAGTCTTTGAAGTAATCTTATGTTCTCAAACTCATGTAATATCTAATGTTTTGAAGTTTGTGCATCGCACGGGCATGCCTATTTTATATAAGTGTTGAGAGAAGATGTAAGCAATTTTTTGCTTTATTTTATTGAAATTCAAATTAGTTCTCATTTTATAGTAAGGAAATCATGTGATGCACGGATTTATGACTAGCAATGATAGAAATGGAGTAGACAATGCATTATTTATTCGCAATTAATTAAGATATGATATCAGCAACCACTCATTTTAGTTTAAACAATCAATTCGGATTACTTTAATTTGTTAGCAGTTATAACCAAAATGATCATTTCCTCACAAGAAATGTGTAACAGACAATGAGATTTGGAGAGCTTAGGGTTGCACAATGTGTGCACCCTTATATTTATAGTAATGTGACAATTACAAAGAGGTAAATATAATGTAAAATAACAGAACAGAAATAACAGAACATATATTAACACTCTCCCTCAAGTTGGAGCATAGATGTCAATCATGCCCAACTTGTCCACAAGTGTGCAGAAATGCTTCTTAGCCAGCAGCTTGGTGAAGATATCAGCAACCTAGTCTTCAGAACGAGTAAAAGGAGTGCAGATTTTGCCAGTCAGGATAGACTCTCGAATGAAATGACAGTCAACCTCGATATGCTTGGTGCGTTCATGATAAACAGGATTGTTTGCAATGAAGATAGCAGCTTTATTATCGCAGTGCATGGGTATAGCAGAAGAAGACTCAACCCCAAAGTCTTTTAGGAGAGAACACACCCACAGGAGCTCACAGGCAGTATGGGTCATGGCCCTATATTCAGCTTCAGCACTAGATCTGGCAACCACATTTTGTTTCTTACTTCTCCATGTAACCAGATTACCTCCAACATAGGTACAATAGCCAGAAGTGGATTTCCTGTCAATTTTGCTCCCTGCATAGTCAGCATCAGAATAACCCTCAAGAGAACAGTGTCCATTTTTCCTGTAGTGAAGTCCCTTGCCAGGAGACTTCTTTAGATATCGCAGAATATGACAGAGTGCATCCCAGTGACACTGTCTGGGTTTATCTAAATATCTGCTAAGAAGACCCACAGCAGTAGCTATGTCAGCTCTAGTCACAGTCAGATATATCATTTTACCAATCAGCCTCCTGTATTTTTTATTATCAGCAAAGAATGGATCAGACTCATCATCCCAATTGACATTGGGATCCAGAGGAGTATCAGCAGGTCTAGCTCCAAGCATACCAGTCTCCTGCAGAAGATCTAAGACATATTTTCTCTGAGATAGCACAAGAGCATTAGAAGTTCTAGATACCTCTATGCCCAGAAAATACTGCAGTTTACCCAAATCTTTAGTAGCAAAGTGTTTGCAGAGATGGGTTTTAGTAGCCTGAATAGCAATAGAGTCGCTGCCAAAAAGTATAATATCATCCACATACACAATCAGAATCACAATACCAGCAGAGGTTTTCTTAGCAAAGACAGAATGATCCACCTGAGATCTCATAAAACCAAAGTCAATCAGAATATTGCTCAATTTATCAAACCAGGCACGAGGACTCTGTTTGAGCCCATAAATAAACTTCTTTAGTCTGCAGACTTTACGTGACTCCCCCTGAGCAACAAATTCGGGAAGTTGCTCCATATAGACCTCCTCTTGCAGATCTCCACATAAGAAAGCATTTTTAACATCAAGTTGTACTAGAGGCCAGTCAAGATTAACAGCAACAGATAAGAGAACTCTAACAGAATTAAGACGGGCAACAGGTGAAAAAGTTTCAAAGTAGTCAATACCATAGGTCTGTGTATAACCTTTAGCAACAACACGTGCCTTCAGACGTATTACAGTACCATCTGGTTGATATTTAACAGCATACACCCATCTGCAGCCTACAGGCTTACACTGAGGAGGTGGATCCACCAACTCCCAAGTTTGTTTGTCAGAAAGAGCAAGCATTTCTTCCTTCATAGCAGTCGTCCAAGTTGTACTTTGCAAGGCATCCTGTACAGTCTTTGGGGTGGCAACAACAGATAAAGCAGTGACAAAGTTGCTAACATGAACACTTAAATTATCAGTTGATACATAGTTAGCAATATTGTGGATAGTGCAGGAACGACTGCCCTTCCTAAGAGCAATAGGCACATCAAGGTCAGAGATTACCTCAGGTGATGCAGAACCTTCTGGAGGAGAAGATTGGCTTGGTTGGGGGGGGGGAGTCTTGTGCAGGTTGAGATCAGTTCTTGCGCTGATAAACAAGAAGAGGAGGTGTTGGTTGTACAGAAGTAGTGGCATCAGAAACACAGTCACTAGTAATAGGCAGCGGAGAAGCAATAAGCTCCGACTGAAGACTATCTCCTTGAGTAGAGTAGTATGGTGTACCCTCAAAAAAGACAACATCGCTGCTAGTAAACTATCTTTTGGTAGTTGGGCTATAGCATCTGTACCCTGTCTGTGTACGAGAATACCCCAAAAAAATACATTTTTCAGCACGTGGAGATAGTTTATCATGCATTGGACCAAGCAACTTTACAAAGCATGTAGAGCCAAAAATGTGAGGGGGTACAATAAATAAAGGTTTATCAGGATTCAGAATTTGCACAGGTATTTTATTTCCAATAACCGAAGAAGGCATTCGATTTATTAGAAAATAGGCAGTCAAGATGGCTTTTGGCCAAAATCCCCGAGGTACATTAGCATGCAACATAATAGTTCTGGCTACCTCTAGTAAGTGTCTATTCTTTCTTTTTGCTATACCATTTTGCTTAGGTGTGTATGCACACGAAGTCTGGTGGATAGTGCCAATGGATTTACAAAACAACTCAACATCTTTCTGAACAAATTCAAGTGCATTATCCGTTCTAAAAACTTTAACAGGCACAGAGTATTGTGTTTTCATCTCAGCAAAAAAGAACTTAATAGTGGACAATACTTCAGATCTACTTTTCAAAAGAAACAACCATGTGGCCCGAGAAAAATCATCAATGAACAGAATAAAATATTCGTTTCCAGATAGACTAGGGACATGACAAGGGCCCCATACATCAGCATGAACAAGATCAAAAACATTTCTACTACTAATCTGAGAACGTTTAGGATAAACAGCCCTAGTATGTTTGCCTAACTGACACGATTCACATTGAAACACATTTGTCCCTACATCAGGTACAATATGGCGCAATTTCTCAAAGGATGGGTGCCCAAGTCTGTAATGCCACTGTAGAGCCGATACTAACGAAGATACTGTAGAAGCCAGAGCCACATTGTCCACTTTCTTTAGATAGTCCAGGTAGTACAAGCCATCAGAGCCTTCATGCCCCCCACCAATCTTCATCCTTGTGCGAAGGTCCTGAAAAACACATGAACCAGGTACTAAAGTCAGACTACAGTTCAAGCTTCGCAAAGTTTTGCTGACAGATAATAGATTCAACGGAAAACGAGGCACATATAGAGCAGATTTCAGCACAATATCAGACACAATGTTTCCAATCCCGAAAACGATAGACTTGGAGCCATCAGCAAGCATAACAGAGGAGTTATTAGTCGGTCTAGATAAATTTCTGAACAATGTCCGATTTCCAGAAATATGAAAAGATGCGCCTGAATCTATGATCCATTTCGTATTAACAGTAGTAGAGGATGGTGTAGAAAGGAAGGCAGTGTCACAACCAGAGTATGTCGCAGCATGTGCTCCCGTGGTGGTGGCAGTAGATGACGAGCCAATACGCTCCAGTAACAGGCGCTCGACCTCGGCACGAATGAAGTCAGCAGTAGAAGTATCCGGGGCATCAGGCTGGGTAGACGTCTCAGAAGATGTAGTAGCATCAGTGGTCGCATTGGCCCAAGCTGGTTTGCCGTATTTTTCCCAGCACTTGTCTTCAACATGATTAGACCGGCCACAGAAGTTACAGAAGCGTTGGCCAGTCTGAGGACGAGCAGCAGCAGTAGTAGGTTCAGAGGATGCTCCACGACCTGAAGAATTCCTCCCCCGGCCAGCACCAAGAGGAGGACGAGCATCATGTGAGCGGCCGCGTCCACGGCCACGGCCAAAACCAGACATCACAGCAAAAGCAGTCAAATCTTCTGTATCAGTAGGAGTCTCAGATGACGATGCAGGCAAGCGTTGTAGTCTCTGAAAGGCAGTCTGTAGAGTAGGCAGCGGATCACTGGCAAGAATCTGATCGACCACCCCTGCATAGGAATCAAGTAGGCCACAAAATAACTGTACTTGCAACTTCTGTCGCTGGCGTTGCATAGTAGCCAAATCAGTAGACAAGGGATGGTAGGCTTCCAATTCCCCCCACAGTCCCTTGAAAGCAGAAAAGTAATCTGTCAGATCGAATCCAGAGAAACGCAGGAGGCTAAGCTTCTTGTTGATATCAAACACCTTTTTGGGATTCTGACTGTGTGAATAAGTGCTGGCAAGCTGATCCCACATCTACTTCGCCGTTTGCAGGTATAATAAGGTGACGCTAATCTTGGTCTCACTATTCAGAATCCATGTCATGATTGTGGAGTCGTCTTTCACCCAATCATCATAGGCTTTCACATCCTTCGAATCGGCTGTTTCAGAAGGCACCGGTGGTGGATCTCGCGTCAGGTGCGACATTTTCCCTTGTGATTTAACATATATCTGCATAGAGCACACCCAGTGTTGGTAGTTTCGCCCATCCAGTTTCACAGTTGTCACCTGGCGTCGCAGATCCTCATGAGTAGATGCCATCAGGAAGAAACAGATGAAGATGTAGAGGTACAGGTAGGTAGCAGCAGTCAGGCACAGGCAGTAGAAGGTTGCCTACTTTTCCAGGTAGGCAGCAGCAGGCACAGATCTACAGATCGAAATGACCGTTTCACATAACGGCTACGCCGGAGCACAGAAAGGGACCCGGTGACTCAACCAGTCACATGGGCAGGCAGGCAAAAAATAGATCCGGAGACGGCTTTAGACAGAAATCAAACCCGCGGGCAAACGAAGTCCAGAACCAGGCGGGAGAGACGACCCCGGCGGCTACGTGCCCCGGCACAGCAGCGCGGCTGCCCGGCCGGCCCGGCGGCTAGCTGTCACGGCGCTGCACTGCCGACGGCGGCCGGAGAAGGGGGGGCGCCAGAGGAGAAGAAGAGAGAGAAGGAGAGAGAAGGAGAGAGAAAGAGAGAGGGAAGGGAGGGAGGGCACGAGCGGCGGCTGGATCTAGGCCTGCTCTGGTACCATGTAAAAGACAATGAGATTTGGAGAGCTTAGGGTTGCACAATGTGTGCACCCTTATATTTATAGTAATGTGACAATTACAAAGAGGTCCAAATATAATGTAAAATAACAAAACAGAAATAACAGAACATATATATTAACAAAATGTAAATAGTCTTGTTCAAAAAAAGTAGCCTAAGCAACCAATTATGTGGCCGCATAATCAGTACAGGTAGGTGGGCACATGGTATTAAAAATCGTCGAAGTTGGGCGAAATTTCGCCGATTTTGTCGATGTCGACTATTAGAGAGTTTGGTTTATTTAGTTAATTAAGTAATTTGTGACTAATTGTATATGGGCCCAAGTGTGTCTTGGCCCATTAGGGTTTAGTCTAAAGTCTGTATGTTTCCCCCTTATCCTATATAAAGGAGGGGGATTCCTCTTATCAATATATCACATTGTCGTCTTTTATTTTGTGACATGGTACCAGAGCAAGATGTAAAACCCTAGCCTAGATAAAAGAGGAGTTGCCTCTGCTTGCGGGCGGCAGCCATCTTTTCCTGGCTGGTTTCTCGCTAAGCGACTACCCGTTCTTTTTCTTCTTAGTTGATGTCTACCCATGTGTCGTCATCTACTGACTATACAACCCATCACAAAACAAGAACTTGTTACCCGCCAACTCCGTGCTCTCTCCGACTAGACCCAGCAAGACTGTCGAAGGATTGCAATTTTTTATTTGATAGCGAAGTCCCAACGGAACAGCAACATCCACGACGATACCCACAAGCTATACATGTTGAAGACAAACAAGCAGAAACTATCGACTTGTTACTTTCTTCATTAGGCCTTCTCATCGAGAATCCGACCACGACCCCGAACCTTTTCTGCCCCTGTGGGCTTACGTAGGGGCATAGATGTACCAATGTGTGTTTCGTTTTCGGTATCGTATTGTTGCTAATAAGCGGTCCCCAGGACCTCGTACAACTGTCGATAAGAAATTAAATTCACGGCTATGCCTTGCCAAAACGGCAAGGCATCTCTCTTTTTATTTCATATAAAAAGTTGTCTTTGACCAGTCTAATAAAAACACTGCCTAATAAAGCACTTGTTGACCTTACGGTTGCAAAAGAAAAGAAATCCACCAAGACTTTGACCAATCTTTGACCGGAAAAGACTTGATCTTTTTATTTATTTGGAAAACAAAAAGGACCCCCTAAATTGGGGGGGGGCAAACACCCCAACAGTGCTACGGCCTATTTTTATTCTAGAGTGTTTCTTTATCATTGTCCACCCCAACCACTCTTGGTTCCTTTCGCGGTTGGCTTGAGGGGGAGAAATACAGGAGAGATGAAATGAAGAGAGGAAATTTATTCTACTTCTATCTATGAGGACTTTTTGTCTGTTGCTCTATATATATTTGTAGATCTGTATTCACTTCTTGAACATCTTGTGGACTTCAACTATTGGTATTTGCATCTGAAAGTATTTTACTGCAATATGCTTCTTGGAGAACTTACTATCTGGAGCATCATATCTACTGCTTGGTTAAGTTGATGATCTTCTATCCGGCTACGTCGACTCTACTTCCTACTGTTTGTCCGTGTTTCATTTGCACGTTGACATTGTCCATGCTTTGCGCATGTTGACTCTTTACTTGTCCATGCTTTCTTCGCACGTCAACTGTTGTGACCCAACAATCTTTATGACTTTGACCACCTGTGCTCCAACACTCTCTGGCTTGTCCGTGCTTTGCGCACGTTGACTCTCTATTTGTCCATGCTTTGTGTGCATGTTGATTTTCTGCTACTGTGAAATAGCACTCTCTGGACTTTGTGAACTAGCACTTTCTGGACTTTTCTATTGTGAACTAGCACTCCCTTGACTTTTTTATTGTGAACCAGCACTCTCTGTACAGCGACGATAGCTATTGTGATGAAAACCTCGACGCTTTGTTATTGTTTACTACTGCTCCAAATGCCACATCCTTTTGATCAAGAAGCTTCTGCTACATGTTTGTGACCTGCACCTGCAACTTGGGACATTCTTCATATTCGACCTGCTTGCATACCTGCTTTGGGTTATCTACTTGAGGGGGAGTATTTGAGGATGAGTTTTTTATTGTAATCTTGAGGGTTTTGTATGGGCTTGGCTTATCTTTATTTCTGCTTCTTTATTTTTTTAGTCTATCTCTCTATTTCCAAGCCGACTTGGGATTCTCCCAAGCTTTAGCTTGAGGGAGAGTATTAGAGAGTCTGGTTAATTCAGTTAATTAAGTAATTTGTGTGTAATTGTATATGGGCCCAAGTGTGTCTTGACCCATTAGGGTTTAGTCTAAAGTATGTATGTTTCCCCCTTCTCCTATATAGAGGAGGGGGATTCCTCTTATCAATGTATCACATAGCCATCTTTTATTTTGTGACACCGATAATTGGCAATTTCGAATCCACGTAAACATCCTTATTCCACAATATCCTAGACATTTCGTCGAACTTGTCGACATTTCCCTGTTTGTCGATGAAGTTGGCCCATGTCCATTCAAAAATTAACTAACTACCTCGAAATCAGTAGAAGTCATCAAAGTTAGCAAAATTCTTCTAGTGTTTTGTGGAGTTTGTCGTGTGAGGGGAAAAAGTGTTGGAGTTTGAGATAAAGAAATTTAGATGTGAATTTTTAATATTTTAAGCTAGTATTAGTAGATCGCCCCCCTCTCTACTAGATCTACCATAGGTTTACACCATTTTTATGTAGTTTGTTTATTGTCTTAAATTTTATATATGGCAGAACTCTGTATTCCGGAGACGACTGTATGTAATCGTGTAATTTTTTACATGTGTAAACCTATATGGATGGCTATAAGTAAACATATATTGTGTTTTAGCTAGATTTCATGAAATCTATCAATTTTCATCACAAAATGACTTTTTCACTCAATTTTTATCAAAGTTTTGTCGCAGTTTGGTTGTTAAAATCCTCAAAGTTTCCTCAATGTTTCCACAAACTTCCACTTCCACACCTGTCGAAGTCTTGTGCCATGGGTGGACCACGCTGCATAAGCCAAATCCGGCCTAGAGCCGGACATCGGCGGCATAACCGGACGCATATGCACATAAAATGATGATTAATTGGCGCTTTTTAAAAGTCTAACTAGAGTATTAGAAAAAAACCACAACAAAATTTTGACTATGACCTGACTCCCCAATACTGACACCCCAGACCATGATTGTGTTGAAGAACCGCTAGGGTTGGCGGAGGCAGAGGCCCTCTGGCTCGTGCTTATTCGCATTGATGGGGGTCCTGTCCTCCCCCCATCTTGGCATCAGCTTCTCCTCTCCATGGTGCAGCAACAGCTTTCTCTCCTTTGTGTTGCATCTCTGGCCCATGTGGGGCAGCTCTCTCTCCCATGTGCGATCGTAGGCACAAATCATCTGAATTCGCATTTGGATCCTTTTTCTTAGAGGCAGGTTCACTCATAATCTGCGTGCAAAACCCACTGTGGTCTTCTACAATGTGTGGAGTGAGATGGGGGCAATGCTTTGCGAATATAGTATGTGCTACGAACTCCCGTCTCTGACTACTGATGTGTATCATCTGTTCGGCATACAATTCATAACAGTAGTGGATGAGTGAGAAAAGACTGGTCTCTCTCCACTTGTCCAAATAAGTTTGTTGACAAAAATAATAGGAAAGGAAACACCCTCTCTTGTTTGTCTGCTTGTTCTTTTCTGTTAGTGGAATACAGCTATCAACAACAAGAGAGTTTCTGCTGAAGTAATTTTTAATATAATTTACTGCTACAATACAGCACAGGACAAGCCGCATCAAAGCCAACCTAATTTTTTATCTTTAAGCCAGCCAATCTCTTCCACATACCTGCAGTAGCTGGTTATTCAATTTTACTGTTGTGCTGGACTGATCAAATTATGGTTTCTTTTTCTATAACATCCAGCCTATCCTATATTTCTCTGGACTCTGCTTTGGCACTGTTCCTTTTCACATACAGTATTTGTTCACTATTATCATGACTTGTTTTTATCCCTCCTATCATCTACATATTCTTAACAACAACACCCTCCTATTTTTTTGCATGTTCACCCCAAGTTCCAAAGGACCCAAACTACGCTCAGAAGTCAGAATAGAAGGGGACATATCGAGGAGACAAGAGTTGCAAAGTGATAAGTGATGAGACGAGAAGATGATGGAAGATTGGAAGTTTTCTTTGGAGATTTATTTTTCAGGTGTAAACAAATTTGTGATGGAGCTTATACTTTGTTATTCAAGCATCCTGGAGTCTGTTGTGATGGCTGGACTTGTTGGCGTTCAGTGTCATTCAGCTATGTCGGCTTTACTGCTTCTTTGTGTGCAACGTTATGCACATCGACTGTTGGGAGTTTGCTTGCCCGTGCAATATTCTGCACGTTGACTACATACTACTGTGAACCAGCACAATCTGTACTTGTCTACTACTATGACCCGGCACTCATTGGTCTCGACGTTCGTCAACAAATAAAATGATATACATTCATCCTACTTCCATTTGTTGCTGCTCAAGATGTTAATTCTTTTTTATCAAGAATCTTGTGTGCTACATGTTTTTATACCTCTAATTATTTTTTTGAGGGACATCAATTTGTATGGGCTGAGTATATATTTGTTTGTCTGTCTTGGCAAGGTGTACATGGTATTCTACCATACTCCATATTGAGGGAGAGTATTGAAAGTTATTAGTTATTGCATTGATTATGTATTAATAACATCCAATTTTATGGAAGTTTTGTGCCTGTTTTACCCTTACTTCTAACATAATTTAGGCTTGCAGCATTATAATCCTTGTATATTATTACACCATTATTAATTACTATCTCTCCTATAACAAAGATCCTCACATTTTCAGGTTATCACAATATTTGGAACTCTTCATCAATCCTGACCAACAAGGAAGCCCATCGGCCAGGATGTCCATCGGACAAGCCACGCGGGCTGTCAAACCCCTTCCATCGAAGCAAAACTCCATCGGTTAAGGCTTCCATCATCCAGTTTCCTAGTCGCTCTGGAACCTCATTGCTCTAGATCCTCGTCAGTCTGGATCCTCGTCGAGCAAAGCTCCCATCGGATAGAAGCTAACATCGGCTAGAAATTTCATTTTCTTGGACTTTCATCGGGTAGGACCCTCGTCGGAAGAAACTCCATCGACATAGGGGTCTTCATCGATGCAGGATTTACGTCAAGCCACATCACCATTGAGGCCCCACTGCCCCATGGGCTAGAATCTTCATCGGTTGAACTTTCGTTGGCCAAGGTCCCATACACAAAGGAGTTTGGTCAGGAAAACTTATTATTATCCGATAGTGGCATTGATGCCCAACACTACCCTGGCGCATGTTGAATTGATCCACCCATCTACGTGTCCCCACCGCTCCATTGAGCCAAAGCCGATGAAAGCATCGGTCACCCTATGCAATGACGAAGCTAGCATCAGTTCCTTCTTGATCAGTCAAAAGCCCGCAGCCATAGTCGGCGTCATGGCACATGCTCCATTGCTTGAGGCCCAAGAAAAATACTTTGTAGAGAGTACTTGGAGGCACCTTGAACCCCCAACTAGAACCTACAAATACATGCTTGTGGCCTCGTTGTTAAGCATCTTGTTCACCACGCGGAAGCAGTATTGCTTCAGCAACCAATCTCTAAGGAAAAAGACAATGTGAATCGATCGACTCCATCAGCCATCAACGTAGAGCATCACAACACAATTCCTTGAGAGAGGGGAGCTTGTGAAGGTGTTCTCCACCTTCATCGACTGCATCAACCCTCAATACGAGTGGAGAGTTTGTTTGCGGCTCCATGTTCCTCCTACGCCTCCATCAACCCTCCATGCTCCTCCTACGACCTATGTTGGCAGTCAGCTAGAAACAAACTAGGGCAGATTTTGCACCAATAGAGGAAGATCTAGGCCTATGGTCGATAGACTTAAGGAGATATACCCCTTCCTAGACCTTCCTCTTACTTCCTTTGCCCTGTTTCACTTTGTTCGTTCTTTGGCTTTGGTAAATGGCTATTCCATGATATAAATTGGTATTATTTATCATAAACAAGAGTGGCTCCATGATGTAAATTCAAACTATTTGTAATTGTTAATATATGTGTTGTTATTTATGTTCTGTTATTTTACATTATATCTGGACCTCTCTGTAATTATTACATTACTATAAATATAAGGGTGCACACACTGTGCAACCCTAAGCTCTCCAAACCCTGTTTTAATTTTCATGGTACCAGAACAGGACTGATCTAGCCGCCGCTTCTCTCCCCTCCCTCCCTCTCCTTCACCGGCGCCCCCCCCCCCCGCCGCGCCCAGCCGCCGACCCGCCCCTTCCCGCCGCTGTAAGCTCCCGCGCGGGGCCTCGCAGCCGCCAACAGCCATCGAGCGGTAGCCACCGCGCGACGCAGCGTAGGCTGTTGTCGGCGCCGCAGCGGCAGGCGCACACGTCGGTGGCCGCGCTGCTGCCGGGAACCGCCGCCGCCGGGGCCGCTAGCCTCCAGGGCCGTTAGCCGCGTCGGCGATTCCTCCGGGGGTCTGTGGCTTGATTTGTTGGACTGAGGGACAGCCTTGTCACTGTTCGTTCTGCCTGCCCGTGTAGGCTGTTGAGCCACCGGGTTCCCTGCTGCGCTCCGGCGTAGCTCGTATGTGAGAGGTTTCATCCTTCGGTAGCTCTGTGCCTGCTACTGCCTACCGTACGACGTAGGCAGTCTACTGCCTGTTCGTGCCTGCTGTGCCTGTTCGTGCCTGTGTACCTGTGCTTCCGGGACTCTGTTTTCTGTTTCCTCATGACGTCCTCCGGTGATGATGTGCGTCGTCAAGTTACGACTATGAAACTCGATGGGCGCAATTACCAGTACTGGGTATGTTCCATGGTGATTTACGCAAAATCCCAGGGAAAATACTAACATCTGACGCGTGCCACTCCGGCACAACCGGCTGCGAATGCTGACTCCAAAGATGTGAAGGCCTACGATGACTGGGTCAAGGATGACTCAACCGTGATGACATGGATTCTCAACAACAGTGAGCCGAAAATTAGTGTCACCTTGCTACGTCTGCCTACTGCAAAGGAGATGTGGGATCAACTCGCCAGCACCTATTCGCATAGCCAGAACCCCAAGAAGGTGTTTGACATCACCAAGCAGCTCGGCTGTCTTCACTTCACGGGGTCGGATATTGCGGACTACTTCTCTGCCTTTACTGGACTGTTGGGGGAGCTGGAGACCTACCACCCACTATCCACTGATCTAGCCACCATGCAGCGTCAACGTCAGGAGCTGCAGGTGGTCCAATTTTTATGCGGTTAACCAGAGTCCTACGCTGGTGTTGTTGACCAGATACTTGCTAGTGACCCGCTTCCGTCGTTGCAGAGTGCCTATCAGCGACTTCAGCGCCTGCCTTCTTCCTCATCTGCACTGCCCACTAACTCTGGAGACTCCACTGCTCTTGTTGTCATGTCATGTCTGGTCGTGGCTGTGGGCGGTCCTCTGACAACCGTCCCCCTCTTGGTGCAGGAAGGGGGCGTTCTTCTGGACGTGGAGCTCCTGCTGTTGCGTCTTCTACTGTTGCACGTCCTCAGACAGGACAACGTTTTTGCACTTTCTGTGGCCGATCGAACCATATAGAGGAAAAATGCTGGGAAAAGTATGGTAAACCAGCGTGGGCCAATGCGTCCACTGATACTCCTGTTACTTCTGAGATAGCTACCCAGCCTGCTGAGTCAGATACCTCGGGTACTGCTATTGCTGACTACATTCGCGCTGAGGTGGAGCGCCTGCTGCTTGAGCGTACTGGCTCCTCTTCTACTGCTACGACTAGTGGAGCCCATGTTGCGACTTACTCTGGTTGTGACACTGCCTTCCTCAGTACTCCATCCTTTAGTGTTGATAATACAAAATGGGTTATAGATTCGGGCGCATCTTCTCATATTTCTGGGAATCGGTCTTTATTCAGAAATCTATCTCGACCAGTTACTAATTCCTCTGTTATGCTTGTTGATGGCTCCAAGTCTGCTGTTTCTGGAGTTGGAGACATTGTTTAGGACTTTCTTCTGAAATATGCTTTATATGTGCCCCGTTTTCCATTTAATTTATTATCTGTTAGCAAAATATTGCGGAGCCTGAAATGTAGCCTGACATTTATACCTGGTTCATGTGTTTTTCAGGACCTTCGCACGAGGATGAAAATTGGTGGGGGGCATGAAGGCTCTGATGGCTTATATTATCTGGATGATCTGCCAAAAGTGGACAAGGTTGTTGTGGCGTCTGCTTTATCTGCTTCAGTTTCAGCATTATAGTGGCACTACAGACTTGGGCACCCATCTTCTGAGAAACTGCGACATATTGTATCTGGTGTTGGCACACATATGTTTCAGTGCGAGTCATGTCAGTTAGGGAAACAGACTAGGGTTGTTTATCCTAAACGTTCTCAGATTAGTAGTAAAAATATTTTTGATCTTGTTCATGCTGATGTATGGGGTCATGTCATATCCTGAATCTGTCTGGAAACAAATATTTTTTATTGTTTATTGATGATTTCTCTCGGGTCACTTGGTTATTTCTGATGAAAAGTTGATCTGAAGTGTTGTCCACTATTAAATTCTTTTTTGCTGAGGTGAAAACACAATATGCTATGCCTGTTAAAGTTTTTCGAACTGATAATGCACTTGAGTTTGTTCCGAAAGATGTTGAATTGTTTTGTAAATCTGTTGGCACTATACATCAGACCTTTTGTGCATATACACCCCAACAAAATGGAGTTGCTGAAAGGAAGAATAGACATTTGTTAGAGGTTGCTAAAACGATTATGATGCATTCTAATGTACCTCGGTTATTTTGGCCTGAAGCTATTTTGACAGCCTGCTTTTTAATAAATTGGATGCCTTCTTCTGTGATTGGAAATAAAGTACCTATACAAGTTCTGCAACCTGACACACCTTTGTTTTTTGTACCTCCTCGGATTTTTGGTTGTACATGCTTTGTGAGATTGCTTGGTCCTACTTATGATAAACTCTCTCCACGTGCTGGAAAAATGTATTTTCTTGGGGTATTCTCGTAAACAGAAAGGGTATAGGTTTTATAGCCCTACTGCAAAAAGATGGTTTACGAGCAGTAATGTTGTCTTTTTTTGAGGATACACCCTACTACTCTACTAAAGGAGATAGTCTGCAGTCTGATATCATTGCTACTCCACTGCCTATTACTAGTGATTGTATTTCTGATAATTCTGATACGTCTACTCCTACGCATATGCCGCCTCCTCTTATTGTTTATCAGCGCAGAACTAGAACTCAACCTGAACAAGAACCCCCCCATTTACACCAATCTTCTCCTCCAGAAGGTTCTGCCACACCTGAGGTAATTTCTGATCTTGATGTACCTATTGCTCTTAGAAAGGGTACTCGTTCCTGCACTACTCAAAATATTGTTAATCATGTATCTACTGCACATCTGAGTGTCCATGCTAGCAATTTTGTTTCTGCTTTATCTGCTGTCACTATTCCAAAAAATATTCATGATTCCTTGCAAAGTACAGCTTGGACTTCTTCTATGAAGGAGGAGATGCTTGCACTTGCTGATAGACACACTTGGGAGTTGGTGGATTCACCTTCTCAGTGTAAGCCTGTAGGCTGCAGATGGGTTTATGCTGTGAAATATCAACCTGATGGTACTGTAGAACGTCTGAAGGCACGCTTGGTTGCTAAAGGGTATATACAGACTTATGGTATTGATTACTTTGAAACCTTTTCTCCTATTGCCCGTCTTAATTCTGTCAGAGTTCTACTATCAGTTGTTGTTAATCTTGACTGGCCCCTACTGCAATTAGATGTTAAAAATGCCTTCTTGTATGGTGATCTGCAAGAGGAAGTCTATATGGAGCAACCCCCTGGGTTTGTTGCTCAGGGGGAGTCACATAAAGTCCGCAGGCTGAAGAAATCTATTTATGGGCTCAAACAGAGTGCCCGTGCCTGGTTTGATAAATTGAGCAAAATTCTGATTGATTTTGGTTTTCTGAGATCTCAGGTGGATGATTCTGTCTTTTACTAAGAAGACCTCTACTAGCATTGTGATTCTAATTGTTTATGTGGATGATATTATTCTTTCTGGAAGTGACTCTATTGTTATTCAGGCCACTAAAGCTCATCTTTGCAAGCATTTTGCTACTAAAGACTTGGGTAAGCTGCGGTATTTTCTGGGCATAGAGGTATTTAGAACTTCTAATGCTCTTGTGTTATCTCAGAGGAAATATGTTCTAGATCTTCTACATGAGACTGGAATGCTTGGAGCTAGACCTGCTGACACTCCTCTAGATCCCAATGTCAATTGGTATGATGACTCATCTCCACTCTTTGCTGATAATAAAAAATACAGGAGATTGATTGGTAAAATGATATATCTGACTGTGACTAGAGCTGACATATCCACTGTTGTGGGTCTTCTTAGCAGGTACCTAGATAAACCCAGACAGTTCCACTGGGATGCGTTATGTCATATTCTGCGATATCTAAAAAAGTCTCCTGGTAAGGGACTTCATTACAGGAAAAATGGGCACTGCTCCCTAGAGGGTTATTCTGATTCTGATTATGCAGGGAGTAAAATTGACAGGAAATCCACCTCTGGCTACTGCACCTATGTTGGAGGTAATCTAGTCACATGGAGGAGCAAGAAACAAAATGTGGTTGCTAGATCTAGTGCTGAAGCTGAATATAGGGCCATGGCCCATACTGCCTGTAAACTTCTATGGGTGCGCTCTCTTCTGAAAGACTTCGGTGTTGATGATTCTTCTGCTATACCCATGCACTGCGATAATAAAGCTGCTATTTTTATTGCCAACAATCCTGTCTATCATGAGTGCACCAAGCACATTGAGGTCGACTGTCATTTCATTCAGGAGTCTATTCTTACTGGCAAGATCTGCACGCCTTTTACTCGTTCTGAAGACCAGGTTGCGGATATCTTCACCAAGCTGCTGGCTAAAAAGCATTTCTGCACTCTTGTGGACAAGTTGGGCATGATTGACATCTATGCTCCAACTTGAGGGGGAGTGTTAATATATGTGTTGTTATTTATGTTTTGTTATTTTACATTATATCTGGACCTCTCTGTAATTATTACATTACTATAAATATAAGGGTGCACACATTGTGCAACCCTAAGCTCTCCAAACCCTATTTTAATTTTCAGTAATAAATATGAGTGGCTACAAAGTAATCATATAAACTTGGGTGGAGAGTAGCCACCAAGCCCTCCTAACCATGGAAATGCTCTTAATCCGTTTAATATGCATATCCTTGCCATGTTTGTCTTCATAGTCTCATTTTTATTGCATTACTTGTATACTTAGTTACAACCTTGTGATGTTTGATTCCAAGAAGCCTTGAGAGGGAATTGCTTGGCTAAATTTGGAGTATGGAGTAGTGTGAACCCACAAGAGTGACGGATCACTAGAGCGATGGCCATATGGTTGTGTTTGTTTCGTTGTTTGGTTGCCATCTTGAGGAGGCATGCTTCTAACCTTTAATCCAACCCAAACTTAAGAAAGTTGGAAACAAAATCTAAAGATGATTGCTCGCACACTATGCTAAGGGTATGAAACATGTATGAGTTTGATGAGTGTGCTTTGTAGGTGAATCTCGATCCTGATTCCAAGTTCCCGTTGATCATAGCTTAATCCCAAAAAGAGCTATCTACATTTATTATCTTGTTACATAGGCTTTGTTTCTTGTTTCTCTTTAATCGAGTTTGACATTCCGTTCCATCAGGAACACCCTAATATGTTTTTCTAATGACTTAGCTAAGCTAAGGCCTAAAGTCCTGACAAACTACCACCCTTGTCCCCAAGTCTGATCCCATTGCTACAATAGAAACTGTAATCGTTGTGGTCATCTCTTAGAATCAGGTTATAAATATAAAGACTGACACCTAAGATTTGATCTATTGTACTTATACTTTGGACCCATGTTCCAAGCATGTCATGTATGTGGCCCTAAATGTATTTGGCACTATAGGGTTGAGTCCAAGTTGTATTAGTCCCCTGACTCCCGCCTCATATATAAAGCAGGGTTTTATCTAATAGAATTACATCTCTGTAGTCAGGGGTAGTGGAGTAGTGGAGAAGCTGGGCTCCATTGAGTAGCAACTCGGGTTCGAATCCCTGTGAACACACCTCAGTAATCCTTTATACCATCACGCAGGTCAGTCTCTGCGTGAATTTAACCTATCGCCCTCGATGTGCGGATAGTTGGGGGGCGGGGGTCCTCAAGGATGGCAGGCGGGTGTCGGCAGACATGGTTGTCGTCGGGGTCGGTGCACGTGCCAATACGGATTTGTTCGAAGGGCAGTTGGAGATGGACAAATCATGCGGGATCAAAGTCAACGGGCAGATGCGGACGAGTGACGACTTCGTCTACGCGGTCGGCGACGTGGCCGCTTTCCCTATAAAGCTCTTTGGTGCGAACTCCGACGGCTTGAACACGTCGACGCTGCGAGGAAGACACCAAGGCATGCCGTCACAGCCATAATGGTTGTTGGTGGAAACAGAACTACCCCAGAGGACCTGGACTACCTGCCTTTCTTCTACTCCAGGGTATTCAAGTTGTCCTGGCAGTTCTACGGCAACAACAGAGGCGACGTGGTGCACTATAACGTGTAGGACGCCGCCTGTGTCGGTGGTGATTCAACGCCCAAGTTTGGAGCCTATTGGTCGTCGATGGCGGAGTGCTGCTAGGTGCTTTTCTCGAGGGCGGAACGGTGGAGGAAAATGGGGCCATTGTCGATGTCGTAAGATTCAGGGAAAGAGTGAAGGATCTAGATGATTTCCAAAGACAAGGACTCCAGTTCGCTTTGCGTCTGAGGCACAGGAAGCAGTTGGTTCAGAAGTTATACGGCACTCTGCTTGTTGGACAACGGAAATGTTGTACTTCGAGGAGAGTGTGCACCACTGGAGCTATCGTCATTGCGGCTTCAGTTGTTGTGTTTGTGTGTTGGTACATGTGGAATTGTGTGATGTAGCTGGAACTTGGGAGTCAAGTATCTTACATCTATCTTTGGCTCTTTGCTATCACTATGAATACTTGTGTTTCTACAAAATAATATACATATAGTAACTCAAGAAACATGGAGATCTTGAAAAGCATATCAAAGCACCGACAACTCCAAACGGAAAATCAAGACTCGGTGATGAGCAATGTAGGTACTGGCGGATGGCATTCCAGGAGAAACTCCACCGTACTCACTTCGTTGCAGGGCTAGGACCCCATCAATGTGGTGGTTGACGCGGTTAGAATCCCAGACTACCTCCCGGGTGACCCCACAGATCAACCAGTTGGGTCAACACCCCACTAAAGGGAATGTAAGACATGGGGTCCAGTCAGACGTAGGAGGCGGGTTGTTCAATGGAGGTGCATCCAATAAAGGGAATGTAAGACATGGTCGGCCGAGAAGTTGTGTGACGCGTACGGAACTTTTGGTGTGTAAAGTTTGATATGATTGCGGCGAAGGGCAGTTGTTGGTGTGGCCTGGGCCAGTCGTGGGCCGTCTGTAGCAACGTGGAGCGGGGTGTGGGCTTGTTTTCAAAACTAGTGTGAAGATTGGAAGAAGACCACCACCACTACTGTCATCCGACGACATGGACTCCAACCCAGTTTGACTGTAATGGTCCGCTCCTGTCGTTTGACTCCTTCCTTATTGCATATAAATTGTCTCATGCGTAATAACGTGTACATATTTGAGATTCCTACTAGCTCCGATTAAACTTGTTCATAGAGCAAATGAAAGGGTAGACCAAGAGACACGTTAAGCAAGACAAATAATTGTCCTCAGCTTGTACCCACCGTACTAGGCATATGATTTAGTAGATGAGATGTGTAATATATTAGGTATTGTACGAGTCTGAAAAACATTAGATTGTCTCGAGAAAATTGTACGTGTGGTACACATTCTCTTTGTAGATCTGTTGTGGTCCTTGATTTGGACAGCCAACATGCTCGTCTTAGAAGAGAGCGATCAAAATGTTATGGGACGCAAGTAGTAAAGAAATTTAGTGAAAACCATTGGATCGCAGATGCATTGCAGTGGGATTTTTGTCATGTTAGATCAGCCATATGAGGATGTGCACCTTTGGTGGACAGGTAGTGTCTCATATAGCTTTGTAATTTAGAGTGTGTCCTCTGAACGAGAAAAATATGTACGCATTGTTGGTTTTGTATAGTGTACCCCATCTCCATGGCACTCGGTTCATTGTATTGTTTTCCATCTGGGCAAGGATATCAAGGTAATAGTTTGAACCTACCCAGTTCAGCAAATAGGTTTTGAAGATATTATTGTCTAAGTGGTCCTAATTTTTGTAGAGCCTTGTTGATGTTGTAAGAGGAGATCGAGGTCAGGACCACAGCCGATGAGATTTGGGAATTTATAGGAAGCATGTCTTTGCCTCTGAATCACTTTCTAACATCATTTAGATTAAAGATTGTAAAACTCTCCTTAAGCTAATTTCGATGTCTCTTACTTTTTTAACTATGCTTAAATCTAGTGCATTACTCCATATGGGCGCACTTTAGCGTCTACATTATACATGTCCATACCAACTAAGGTAAGACTCGCATAGCTTGTCCATAATACTCGCCACCCCTACTTTACTCATTATATACTTAATTCCTAATGATCTTTCATTGTCTTCCCACATTCATCTTAGCATTTTCTTTTACGCGTCATTCATCTTGTTGACAACACTTTGTTTCTTCACTTCCCAACATTCACTTCCATACAACATAGTTAGTTGTATAGCCATTCTGTATAACTAACATTCAATTTAAGAGGGATCTTCCGGTCATAAACTATTCAAGTTGCACTCGTCCATTTCATCCATCGTGTTGTGTTCCTGTGACATTATCTCATCTTGAACATCACCATCCATATGAATAATAGAACTCAAGTAACCCAACATATCACATCTTGGTGCAACCTCACCATCCAACTTAGTGCTACCACTCAAAATAGCAAATTAGTTGGATTTGCAATGTATATACTCAGCTTTGCTTCAATTGACCGTAAATCCATTGGGTCCAATATATTTTTGCAAAGTTCAACTTTGTGCTTCAATTTGTCTTTAGTTTCATCATGTAGCACAATATCATCAGCCTAGGAAGCATGGACACAGACACAATCACAGATTCAGACACAAACACAAGCACGACACAAGGCAATTTTCAAAAATATAAGTCACAGACACGACGTCAGACACGGAAAAAAGCCCACTTAACCAACAACCACTTATACTAACATCCCCCTCAAGTTGGAGACTGGACATTGTGTAGTCCCACTCTTGGAGGAAGTGGATTGGTCAGGATGTCAGTGATCCGATCATCAGTTTGTATTTGAGGAGCCGTAATCCTTTTAGCTTTAACTAGGTCTCGTACAAAATGGAAATCCATCTCAATGTGTTTTTTACACTCATGAAATACTAGATTTTTGGCAATGTGGATTGCACTATGGTTGTCACAGTACAGAGTGGTTGGAGAATAGGATTTCTAAACTCGGTCAAAATGGATTGTACCCACTAATCACAGCATGCATGAGCTATAGCCTATAGCCTGATATTCGACTTCAATACTAGAGCGGGCAACCACAAATTGTTTGTTTCTTCTCCTGACAAGATTCAAAAACTAGATGTAGAACAACAGTCTTGAGCATCACCTGCCAATCTGCATCTCCATACCTAAAAATAGTAATACTTTTCTACTTAAGACGATTGTAGAATAGTCGTCATTCTAGAGCACTCTTGAGGTAGTGTATGATCCTTTGGATGTTGCATCAGTGAGCTTGAAGTGGCACAATCATATGTTGAATGACTACTCTGACCGCATAAATGATGTCAGGTCGAGTGATCATAAGATAAATAAATTATTCAACTACTTGACTATACTTTTCTAGATCAGGAAAGAGTTGGCCCTCATGTGGAGCCTTCATGTGGTAGTCTATCAGAGTGGAGACTGATTTGGCATCTTTCATCTCATTCTCATAAAGTAACTCCAAGAAAAAACATCATTTGGACAAACTTATCCTTGTGGTTGAACAAAGAACCTCTATGTTGAGAAAGTACCACAGATTTCACAAATCCTTTTATTAAAGTGAGCTTGTAAAGATTGTTTTCAGTGAGATATCGCTTGTGTCATCGCCAGTGATCATAATGACATCCACATGCATAGCAAGGAGAATATGTCCTTTTGAGGACTGAGACGTGAATAGTGAGTAATCCGTAGCAGTTTTCTGGAAACCCAGCTTTTCAAAGACTGTGCTTAGTTTATCGAACCAGTCTCCAGAAGATTGCTAAGGTCGTACAAGGAGCGTTGAAGATGACAGATCTTGTAAGAAGACTTCCCCTCAGCAACAAATTTAGGAGGTTGTTGCATGTAGACTTCCTCCAAGAAATCACCATGCAGAGAAGCATTTTTGTTGTCCGGCTAAAATACCAATCAATCAAGATGGGCTGCAAAAGATCTCAAGATGCGGACAGAAGCAATCTTTATTACTAGAGAGAAGGTTTCAAACTAGTTCACGCCAAAGGTTTAGGTAAAACCTTTAGCAACCAGTTGTGCCTTAGCCGCTCGATATTCCCATCCAAGCAGTGTTTGACCGAGAATACCCACCACCAGCTAACAATGTTCTTTCTAGGTGGAGGGCTAACGAGTACCCATGTGCCATTGTGGCATACAGCCTACATCTTATTCATCATAGCAGCTTTCCAACCAAGATGTCAGAGGCGATATCAAAAGTTGTGGAAAAAGCATAAGCAAAAGGACAGAGGCGAGCTAGGCAACAGGTGCTGGAGATGGGATTTTGATGGGGAATTTTGATGTCAATTTTCAATGATGAAATTAATGAATTAACTTATTATAGTTTACAAGCAAATTATATAGACTTAAAGACACAAAATGGTAACAAGAAACAATGCTCTAAGCTATACTTAGTACATTTAAGAGTTTAAAAATCAATGGTCATTGCGTTCCGGTACTTAATTGACAGCGGTACGAAAAAATTTTGGTAAAATTTCAACTGTTTCGTCAAAGGTCTGAACATGCCTAGACTCATTGGAAAGTGCAAATGACATTTGGCATTGGAAAGTGCAAATAACGATCCTACCCCACCTCCTCCAATGAAGGGGTAATATAAAAACCACCAGGCCAAAGCACGATCCTACCCCACCCGCTTAGAGAAGTGAATTTCCATTTTCCAAGCAGCAATGTGAGGGAGACAATCACATTACCAAATCTTAGCCATAACACTAATTTGGAACCTCAGTAATCACTGCTTAAGAAAAACGAGAAATGTTTTAAGGGAATGCCATCCATCAAAAAGAAAATATCATAAATGTCTATGATATACATCATTTGCATTCAATATACTCCAAAAGAAGGCATGATATAATCCATAGAAATGAAAGAGGTTAACAAATACCTGATGAAACACCATCACAAATAGAATCTGCAAAATGCTTAATCCCCTCAAATCTCAATTGTATTTGAAAATAGTCAAGACTCCTCGCCACCTGAGATACCAGCATTAGCAATGACATAGTAAATCTAGTAGACGAATCAAGGCCATCAACCAAAGCTTCAATTCTGGACATTGGATATTCTGAAGATATGCTGGCCTTTTCTCGGACAGAAATTTCACATGACACAAGTGAGTATCTAAGGGAGTCCCACAGCATTGACGAAAGACATAATCCATTTTGGTCATCCAAATCATCATGTCCACGGTGTGTTTTACATAATTTCTTAACAACAGGATCAAAGTCTAATTTAACTGTCATATTCCTCTTGTGTACATCGGCCAAACAGTCGCCTTTTTCAGCAGTTTCACCTGCACCTCGAAGAAGAGATAAAGCATGATGAAGATGAGAAGAATCACAATCTGAACCTGGTTTCTTGAAAAAGCCAGGACAGCCTTCTGGATCTTGCCTTGCAGAAACAAACAGTTTCTTTGACTCATTGTACACATCAGCCAAATCCGGTAGAATTGAGTTAGAGAATCTTCGGCACACTGGACAGAGTAGTTCATCCTAATAAGATTAAAGATGACAAATAAGAAAATGAATCCATTTTGTCATAAGGCAAATTAAAAGAGTTTCACTCACCTTGTGTGGATCAGCAATGTGACCACCTTCATAAGCAATCCTTCGAACACTTCTGAAATTAAAAATCAATACAGAAGAGTTAAGGATTCTCATGAAAAACCAAAAACCAATTAGGAAGGCATATGTGATCAATTACAATGTCTAGGGAAGAAAAAGCTGTTCTGTATTGCACTTAGAGAGGAGGGTAAGTGTGATTTCTATCGACAAGGGAACGCTGACACAATTCCTTTAATAAAAAAATATCTAGCAAGCTCACCATAATAAGGTGTCAGCCTTTTGTTGTCTGTTTCTGAAATGGGCAGCTTGGACGGTCTCCTAGGCCAAGGCACCCCAAGTTGCCTCCCACAAAGCAGTTTCCGCTTCTCCAAGCCATTACTGACTCTACAAGGTAAATTATATCATTCTTCTACGTTTTCAAATTATTTTCCTCACTCTATATATCCCTCTTGGCATGTCGTTAGGTGGTTCTGTGTATCTGTATGCTGACAAAATGTGAGAGAAAAAAAATCTTTCACAACATGGCAGCACTAATATCACAAATATCGTGAGAGGTGTGTAGCGAAGCGAACAACGTGACCAGACTGAGTGGAGAAAAACACTCATGACACCACAATATTCCTACAATCTAGGATCATTTTTTTTACACCTCACAAATAATTGATAGTCAATAACATAGGTGTTTAATACCATAAATTTGATTTAGTCAGCTGATTGTATGGTTTCTATAGAAATAATATGTTATTTACTTATTCTGCTGCGTTTTTCCCCCTACTGCTTTATTGTATTAGTCCCATATTGCTCGCTTGTATATGTGTCTCAACTCTCTGTAGCTATATAAGAGAGTACCCTGTAAACCTTTTTACTCACTGAATAAACAACTCCTTTTCTACCAACATGGTATCAAGAGCAGGTTCTTCTTTTCCTCACCCATATCAACCCACCCATGACGTGAGCATCCCCCCCCGCCCCCTGCCCCCCCCCCCCCGCCGATCTCCTCCTGCCCCCCCACCCCCTGCCCGCCGCCCAGCCCTCCCTCCCCTCCCGCCGCCGCCCCTCCCTCCTCCTTCCACCCCCACCGCCGCCGCCCTCCTCCGTCCACCCTCCCTCTTCACCGCCTCCTCAACAACCCACTCCACCAGCAACATCCTTCCTCCTCCAGGCTTCTAGCCTTTTGGCCGGCTGCCACTAGTTTTACCTCCCGTCTCCGTCTACGTCCGGGTGCTCTTCGGATCTACGATCGGACATCAACTGGCCGGCTAAGTTGAGAGTCCTTTCGTTTCTCCACTCTATCTGTCTGTGCCTCATGAAGGAACGTTGAATTTCCTCATGACGGCGTAGGTTTCTCTATGCATATTCTGCCCGATACGGGTTTTCTGATCTGACGCGTTAGATCCTTGTTGCTGCTATCTGCCCTTTGTGGGTCTGCACCAACTCCTGCCTCTGCTATGGCCTTCCCTGAGCCTCCACGCTCCCTGTGTGTCACCACGGTGAAGCTCGACGGCGACTCCAACTACCATCTCTGGTCGGCGTCCTTTGTTCTATATGTCAAAGCACAAGGACGGTATCACCACCTTACGACAGAGCCTCCTGCTGTTCCTACTGCTGATTCGGATGACAAAACCAGACAAAGCTATGCCCAATGGTCCAAGGATGATTCCGGCGTCATGTCTTGGATCCTCAATAGTACCGAGCCTCGAATCAGTCAATCTCTTCTCTGCCTTCATGATGCTAAGGCTATGTGGGATCAACTGTCCCATGTCTATTCTCATCAGGAGAATCCCAAGTGTGTCTTTGAAACTTTCAAAACTCTGGCGAAGGAGTTCTCTACTGATACTTCCATTGATGACTTCTACAATCAATGCTCGGCTCTGTGGAATGAGTTTGAACTCTACCACCCTTTGACGGCGGACATCAAAATTGCCCAGAAGCAGCGCAACGAACTGCAACTGGTGCAATTTTTGGCTGCACTTCCTGCCTCTTTTTCTGGAGTGGTTGACTAGATCTTGTCAAGTGACCCGCTGCCAACCCTTCGAGATGTTCTAAAACGTGTCCAACGCCTGCCGTCCATGACTCCTACACCTGCTGTTGAGCATCCTGTGCTTATTGCTCGCTCTGCTGATTCTGGTCGTG
Organism: Alisma plantago-aquatica; assembly: GCA_963693085.1. Classification (NCBI taxonomy): domain Eukaryota; kingdom Viridiplantae; phylum Streptophyta; class Magnoliopsida; order Alismatales; family Alismataceae; genus Alisma; species Alisma plantago-aquatica. The sequence continues at coordinate 57,294,430 of OY856410.1, forward strand.
GTCGTGGTCGTAGTCGCGGTCGTGGCCGTGGCGGTCGCCCTCCTTCAGGAGGTCGAGGCACCTCTACTCCTGGACGTGGTACTGCTCCCGGCCCTCGCTACTGCAACTGGTGTGGTCGGGACAAACATACAGAAGATCGTTGCTGGATTAAGCACGGCAAGCCAGCTTGGGCTAACCAGGCTGCTACAGATATTGTTGTCGACTCTACCCCTGACACACCTGTTGCTCCAACTAACACAGACTGGTTACGTTCGGAGTTCGAGAAGATGTTCCAGGAACGTCTCGCACAGATGCCATCCTCGTCTACACTAGGAGCCTCTGCCATGCTTGCCTCTCCATCATCTGGTAACAAATAGTGGTGCATTGACTCAGGTGCATCCACTCATATGGTTGGTGATCTTCATCTTTTTTCGAGTCTCCATAAAACTACTACTATATCATTTGTTACTGTTGCAAATGGATCCAAAACTGTTGTTCATGGCACTGGCACCGTTCCGCTTTCACCAAAATTGCACTTGAATTCTGTTTTATATGTTCCAAAGTTTCCTGTTAATTTATTGTCCGTCAGTAAGATGATTAAACAACTCAAGTGCTCTATTGAATTTGATCCTTCTGGCTGTATTTTGAAGGATCTCCGCACGAAGACGAGGATTGGTTCGGGCCGTGAAGGACCAGATGGGCTGTATTATCTGGATGGAGCTCCTACTGCTGCGGCTATGCTATCTACTTCAGTGACGGGATTACAGTGGCACTTTCCCCTGGGCCATCCATCTGCTGCCAAATTAAAGCATTTATTTCCTACTTTATCTGAGCATAATTTTTCCTGTGAAACTTGTGTTTTGGGCAAACAAACTCGGTCTGTTTTTCCTGCTAAGAAAGTTATTGCTTCTAAAGAAATTTTTGACCTGGTTCATGCTGATATTTGGGGACCGTGCTCTGTATCCAGTCACTCGGGTGTGAAATATTTTATGACCTTTATTGATGATTATTCTCGCACCACATGGTTGTTTTTGCATAAAGGTCGGGATACTGTGTTAGATACTATTTACACCTTCTTTGCTGAAATTCACACTCAATTTAATCGACCTATTAAAATTTTTCGTACTGATAATGCACTGGAATTCATGCAACAATCTGTTACATCTTTTTGTGCTGCCCAAGGAACCATACATCAGTCCACTTGCCCTTACACCCCTCAACAAAATGGCGTCGCTAAAAGAAAAAACTGTCACCTTCTTGAGGTTGCTCGCACCCTTCTCATACACTACAAAGTACCCCATCACTTCTGGCCTGAAGCTGTCTCTACGGCATGCTATCTTATCAATCGCATGCCTTCTTCTGTTTTGCAAAATCAGGTCCCGTACGCCATTTTTTTTCCTAATAAACCCTTATTTTCTCTGCCTCCACGCATTTTTGGGAGTACTTGTTTTGTAAAACATCTTCGTCCTGGCATCACCAAACTTGATGCTCGCTCAGTCAAATGTGTGTTTCTGGGATATTCCTGTACTCAGAAAGGCTACTGTTGTTTTGATCCTGTTAAGAAACAATGGTTTGTTAGTGCGGATGTGACCTTTTTTGAGCATATGCCTTACTATTCTACTGATGGTGACAAATTGTCGGCTGATATTATGGCTACCAAACCATTACCATTAGTCGTTGAGGAATTACCAGCTCCTGACGTGCCTCAAGAACGCCCATTGCAAGTCTATCGGCGCCGGTCAAAGAACATCAATGCTTCTGAAGCCCCGGCCGAACCAAATCCTGCGTCTGCGGTTGATCCACCATCCACTGAGGTATTTTCTGACCTGGATCTTCTTATAAGTTTAAGGTGTTCGCTCATGTACTCAGCATCCTATCAGTAATTTCTGTTCATCTGACAATCTTTGTGGTAGCTTTGCTTGTTTCACTTCTGTTTTGTCTGCTGTGACAATTCCTAAATCAGCCGAAGAGGCACTTCGCCATCCTGCCTAGAAACATACTATGGAGCAGGAAATGCATGCACTTTGTGATCAACAGACATGGGATCTGGTTGATCGTCCCTCTTCATGCCATACTGTTGGATGCCGCTGGATTTTTACTATTAAATATCAACCGGATGGTACCATTGAACGCCTGAAAGCCCGATTGGTTGCGAAGGGATATACTCAAACATATGGAGTTGATTATTTTGAAACTTTTTCTCCAGTTGCAGGCTTAAATTATGTTCGTATTCTGATATCTATTACTTTGAATAAAGACTGGCCTCTGTTTCAACTTGATGTCAAAAATGCTTTTCTATATGGAGATCTACAGGAGGAGGTCTACATTGAGCAACCTCTGGGATTTGTTGCTCAGGGGGAGTCTGCTTCTGAAATATGTAAACTAAGAAAGGCAATCTATGGTCTGAAACAAAACCCACGTGCATGGTTTGACAAGCTCAGTCAGATCTCAATTACCTTTGGCTTTCGGCGTTCACAATCTGATTATTCTGTGTTTATTCGTAAAACTGCAGCAGGGTTGGTCATCCTTAGTGTATGTTGATGATATTGTCCTATCTGGCAGTGATAGTGCAGGGATACAGGCAACCAAAAAGTATTTAGCACAACACTTCATCACCAAAGACCTAGGGAAACTACGATATTTTTTAGGCATTGAAGTTGCTAGATCTTCTGCAGGACTATGCCTGTCACAGAGAAAATATGTTCTTGACCTTTTGCAGGAGACAGGCATGTTGGGTTGCAAGCCAGCCAACACTCCTCTGGATCCCAATATGGATTGGGATAATGATAAATCTCCTCCTTATGATGATCATCAATAGTTCAGGAGACTGGTTGGCAAACTTATCTATTTGACTGTTACTAGAGCTGACTTGGCTGCTGTTGTAGGATTCATAAGCTGGTATCTTGATAAACCCCGACAATGCCACTGGGATGCTATTTGTCACATCTTACGATATCTCAAAAGCTCTCCAGGGAAAGGTCTTCTGTACAAAAAGCATGGCCATTGCAATTTATCTGGATTCTCAGATTCTGACTATGCAGGAAGTCGATCTGACAGGAAATCTACATCTGGATATTGCACCTTTGTGGGAGGAAATCTGGTTACATGGCGCAGCAAAATGCAAACAGTTGTTGCCCGATCTAGTGCAGAGGCAGAATATAGAGCCATGGCTCATACTGCATGTGAGCTCCTGTGGGTCCATGGTCTTCTGAATGAGTTTGATATCACTTCTTCTAGCCCCATTCCTATGTTCTGCGACAATACGGCTTCCATTTTCATTGCGAGCAACCCCACCTTTCATGAAAGAACAAAATATATTGAGGTTGATTGCCACTTCGTCAAGGAAAAAGTTCTGTCTGGACATATCTGCACTCCATACCTCAGCACTGAGAAGCAGCTTGCAGACATCTTCACCAAAGTTTTACCTAAAGCTCGCTTCCAAACTCTGATTGACAAGCTGGGCTTATTCGACATCTACGCTCCAGCTTGAGGGGGAGTATAGAAATAATATGTTATTTACTTATTCTGCTGTGTTTTTCCTCCTACTGCTTTATTGTATTAGTCCCATATTGCTCACTTGTATATGTGTCTCAACTCTCTGTAGCTATATAAGAGAGTACCATGTAAACCTTTTTACTCACTGAATAAACAACTCCTTTTCTACCAACAGTTTCTATAAGAAAGATTGCAGGGCCCAACATGCCAAACAAATGTCTAACAGTTTCACGAGAGATTTAAAACCAGACTTCGGATTAGTTAGGTGACTGTATGGATTTAGTAGAAAATTACCGGGTCCAATACAACTGACCTAAAACAAGATTTTGTGCAAAGTGGTAACCCAAGACCTGATTTGTAATGTCTAACCCAAACCCAAACCCGTATTCTATAATATTCAAATTATAATTCAGTAGATATTGTATTAATGCACTAATGATTATCTTTTTATTATATAACATTGATAGGATGAATTCGTGTTAAAGTAACAATAGCTCTTGATATGTACTGATTTGCATCCTTACTAGGACCAGGTTTTCTGAATTTGTCACCCTATAACCGACCCAGATTGTCAAAATCCAAACTTGGGACTGACCCAGTTTCATTTTACGCATCAACTTTCAAAGCCAGAACCGAATGACACAATCTGAAGCCGGACCTGGGTTTTCTGAATTTGTCACCCTATAACCGGCCTGGATTGTTAAAATCCAAACTTGGAACAGACCCAGTCTCATTCTACACATCAACTTTCAAAGTCAGAACCGAATGACACAATCCGAAGCCGGAATTGGTTTTTTCAGGGTTATACCAGTTCAGGTTTATGGGTTCAGACAGAACTTCGACATCAATAGTGGCTAGTGTTTTACACTGCTAAAGTTTGTGTATTTCACAAGTGGCGACAGTGCAAGCACATGTATGATTGAGCGTTAGTGTATTGCTAAAAAAGACAGCCAGACATTGCAAGGAGAAGTAGGCATGTCAGCAAAATGTTGGAATTGAACCCCGAAAAAAGAAAAGTCATGTAGGCTGGAAGGAAAGCAAGCATATTTAATCATGATCAATGCTTAGTACATGTCAAAAGTATATGTGGAGACACCATGGAATAGTTCATGTAGTACATATAAATAATACTAAAGAAAAAGCAAAGCAGGCCTACAGATTGTTGGATTAACTGGATGACGTTCACTTCTCTATAAGGCAGGCAAGCATATACAGTAGCCATCACATGATATATATACACTAGTGGTACATACTACATAGTACATGAATATATGGTAGCAGGCAGTACATGATATATACATTATACTTTAGTGGTGCATACTACATAGTATAAAATATGCATTATACAGTACTAGGCAGTACATGATATGTACATCTACAGTTGTATGTATTACATACTACAAAGTACATCTACATAGACAGTACACTACTTGTACACATAATAATACAAGAGAAACAAAGGTATGATAGGTAGCCTATATGAGTATAGTATATCAGTATATAATAGTTCGATACACAGCAGAGCAGCATTGCAAGCATAAATGATTTTATAACGTAGGAGCAGCAGTTCATATATAAAGATGTAACATGGGTGCAGCAGTACATACGTACAGAGCTTGTACAAATTAGGAATGATTTTGATACATATATAACTCAACTAACAATTAGAAACACATACTTAACTTGATTTACAAACATAGCATACAAAACTATGTATTAATACAGGTGTGGTGTAATACAAATGCAGCAATTTCAGGCTTTCTTTTGGACTGAGAGCCGGTTTTCATTAAGCGGGCTAATGCGGCCGCATCAACATGGAAAGGAAACGGGCTCTTAGGCAGATCAGGCGGCTAGTACACGGCAGTTTTTTTCTGGCCCGCTCAACTGGTGCTTAATGAAATAACCAGGAGGCAGAAGGCTTGGGCAGCTTAAGTGGCCGCCTGAGCCGCTTTTCAAAACACTGAGCGCTAATAATGTTAAAAATATTTACCCCAAGAACGACCTCGATAGCTATGATTCTATCGCCGACCCTTGCGATCTTGAAAACATCATCTTTGAAAATCTTATCGACAAATTTTGCCTACACCATTTCTAAGCTTGTCAATACATGTATACCAGATTTTAATTATGCTCGACTCAATAGCAATGTTTTATATAGGCGTCTTAGTCGGTCTGTGTTGCACATGTCCATACCATCTCAGTTGGTCATCCCTTATTGTTGGTAAAAAAATATAATGATACTTCAACATTAAGAATAAAAGTGTGCCATATCGGTAACAAAGAGAAGAATCAAAGGTTTGAAGTAAGAACAGATATACCTTCAGCAATGGTGTCCATATGTGATGGAAGCAAAATTGTGATTCAGTGATTGTCCTAAAAGCTTAAATATGCTAACCCTTATTTAGGAACAAATCCTTATTATGAAATTCAAACTCACGAGACTGGAATTGGAGAAGTTTTTGATTTACCACACTAAGTGTAAGGGAACTTAGTGCGGTCGCAGTGGAGATGTGATTGGATGATAAGTTGTACATTGGAGTCTAACTTAGACTGGCTAGGAAAATAGGTCACGTTTACAAGATACCATCAACTACAGAAAGATAAGCCCAAATCTGGAGAGAAAACCTGCTTGTAGCAGGTTTGAGTTTGTCCAAATGAAGTGCTATTGGTGAGACTAATGGCCTATGTAACCTCAATTCATACCGACTTCAGCCAAGCAATCAATAAATCAAAGTGGATGAAAATGTGACAATGTGGCATAAGAGGACAAACTTTAGTCTGGACTAAGTTCTGAATCAAACAGGACCAAGACTTAAAGTTTTGCCATTGACGTGACAAACATGAGCAAGATGCTAGTACCTAATAACACGAGATTTATATCCCATGCATGTAAATCAAACACTACGGAAAACCTTAGATGTTATTGTGCTAACGCCACCTGTTAATGAACCAAAAGCACTCACATAGTCTAGCGGCAAGACTCCACTGTATGCTCTTCCCTTTTCATTCATTTTTTACCACTAATTGTGTTTCAAAATTTCTTAATCCAATTTTTATTCTCCACACACCGTCTACATCCAACCAAGTCGCCCAATGCCAGTCACAGGGCTTACATGCCTAGTGCAGAATATAATGAGAGAGACTAAAGATGACCTAGTGTCTAGCCTAATTTCTGGGGTGGAAGGGCACCAACAAAAACGCAACATCCATTTATCTTTTCTTTGTCTTTTCCCTTTACTCTTGTTGTGTGTGCGTATGTGTCTGTGTATGGGTGGATGGGGGGCTTCAGCCCAAGCAGCCCCCAGGATCTGCCATGCACATATATATAACTGTATACACACCCTTTGTATATCACAAATAACAGTAGTCAGCCTTGTTTTTGGGAGAGAAGTTGTGCAACAATGGTGGGACATACACAAAAGTAATTGCATTCTACAAAATGGAGTGCGAATCACTTTCAAATATCTTGAAATGCATTTATGTTGAAGTAAATTGCATACAAAATGTTGGGAAGTAGAGAGGCGTGATTAAGATACTCAATAAAAGTTACCTTTGCTTCAAAGAAGATAAATAAACAGTGTAGCATTCTTTATGTACAGCATGCCCACATGAAGAAATATATATTCCATCACAATCCACAGCACCATGTTGATGATATACATAAGATGCACCAGAACTTGATACTGCATTTGGAGCATGTGCAAAGCAATCTGGCAAAGAGAATGTAGGATGTTTTCCAGGCAAGCATCTTAGAACATCATCAAAAATAGAAGCTGGTGTATTTCGATTGTCTTTTAAAACTTCATTAACAAAAGTAAGCAAGTACTTGAAACCGTCACCCACTGAGTCAGGACCGAAAGAGCTAGTTTTCTGAATATGTTGTTCAATGGCGAAGTATCTATCATTCTCAACCATTGCAAAAAAAGAGGGGCAACTCATTTCTGCATCGCAGGGTGAATCAGGCAACAGAACTGATGTAGCACCATATCGAAGGAAAGCATTGTCGTCTTGAAAATTGATGGGCCGAAAAGGAGATAAATCAATTTTGTGGACACTATCCGATGTTGAGTATGTATCATTGGATACATATTGATGCTCTACACCATTCGATTCCCATAACTGTGGACCATTGTCAACCAGGGTTGCCAAACGAGATTTCTGCTTCCAATAAAAGAAGAAAACACTGACAGGCTTGTCACAGTAACTTTCAATTTTGATTACAGAAACATTGTATGGGAGAACCATTGAACTTCATGATAAAAAAATAACATTCTAGAAATTTAAATCACTGTAAGAATTTGAATTTTTCGACTGCTTATATACTGATTTACCATTTCAATGATTACTATTGTCAGGCAGTACCTTTTTATGGTACCAAACTACCAAACAATCCCTGACTGCAAGAATGTTTTAAAACTGCAGCAAACATGAATGGTGGTAGCAAAAGAGCTTTTTTTCTGGGTGGAGGCAGATAACTCATATTAAAAACCTTAAGCAGTGACCCATGCAGGCCTGAAAAGTGCCCAAAGGCCATATATATAATAAGTTGATTTAGCATCTATTGGTTTAGTATATCGTAAGTTACGAATTTTGATCTAACTTTGCGTAGAAATTATCTAGCTATTTCAAGTTTGTTGGCTTTGCTATGATGTATATACCTATATTTGTTTGAGTCAGTGCAAAGCTTTGTAACAAAAGTCTCTGAAGTTTTACTAAAAATCGGCAATTTTTCATGATTTTTTAGGCTCCCGAATATTCATCACAATTAATGTGCTGGTCTTGATGTTTCGCAACTTTTCGTAATTTTTCCCGCTTTCTAGCAATTTATACAATTTTTCTTAACTTTTCACATTTTTCATGATTTTTCTCTTTGAGGTCGCTTGCTCTTTTCTCTTACAAAACAATGTACAAAGAACTCTATATACACTAAACCCCCCACCCCCACTCACTCGACAATCCATGTTGCTTCATCATCCTTTTCCCCCTTCCTCCCCTCTTCTTGAAGTTGTGCCTGCATGTCTAGTGACCTTAATAGTTACACACACACACACGCACACGTGCCCCCCGCACGAACTCACACACACATGCCGCCCACATCACACCCACCCACGCACGTGCCACGCGCTAGCGCGACACACACACGTACGCACACGCACTCTAAAAAGTAAACCTATCACATTGTAGAGCCACAATTACAGTTTGGTATAAGCTCCTCAAGGTGCTTATTCGCTTGGGCATTTCAATTTACAATTCTCACATGTTTTGTATACATTGGCAACGACATTAAAAATTTGAAACCATCAAATTTTATACATTTTCTCTAGAGAGATAAGATATAGAGAAGCTACTTTAGAAACCATGTTATGATTAAAAGGGCATTGAGCTAAAGGGTGGTTGAAACATTGTGTGGGGACCTCATCCATTCGCATCAAACACAAAGGAGATCCCACAAATTAATGCATTGGAGAATGAAGTTGGTGTAAATGTCTAGATTTCTGACAATGTTCCTTTTACCTCCGAACAATTTGTTAATATTGTTAACATATATTCCTGTTTTATATATTTTGTAATTTATTTTGTTATTTCCATATTATATGTGGACCTCTCTGTAAATGTTTCAGTTTTATATATATGAGGGTGCACACATTGTGCAACCCTACGCTTTCCAAAATTACTGACTCTGTCACATGGTACCAGAGCAGTAAAATCCAGCCGTCGCCCTCCCTCCCTTCCCTCTCTCTCTCTTCTTCCCCCCCCCCGCCGCCGCCAACCCTCCGCTTCCCGCCGCCCGCCCGCCGTCCCTCCTCCCCGAGCCGCGCCGGCAGGCCACAAGGCCGGCAGGGCCGACCGCCCACCCAGCCGCAGGGGTCGGTGTGCCTCCGCGGTTGAACGCCGCCGGATCGTTGGCTCCGTGAAGGTTCGCAACCGTCTGGTGGCTTGAGTTTGTCGTGACGTAGACCGATCCTTCGGTTTTTTGCCTGCCTGCCCGTGTAGGCCGTAGTGCCACCGGGTTCTCTACTGCGCTTCGGCGTAGGTTGTATGTGAGAGGTTCCACCTTGGTTGATATGTGCCTATTTTTTTCCTGTCTGACGGTGTAGTCCGTCTTCTGCCTGCTCGTATCTACCTATGCATGTCTGTCTGCGCCCCGGACCCACTGCCTGCTTGTGTTTGTTGCTCTCATGGCGTCCTCGGGAGATGACTTTCGTCGTCAAGTTACGACTGTGAAACTTGACGGGCGAAATTACCAGCATTGGGTATGCTCCATGGTGATTTATGCAAAATCCCAGGGAAAATACTCACACCTGATCTGTGTCGGCCCAGCACAACCTACAGCGGACGCCGATTCCAAAGATGTGAAGGCGTATGATGACTGGGTCCGGGATGACTCGACGGTGATGACATATTGACATGGATTCTCAACAGCAGCATTGAGAGGATCAGTGTCACCCTGCTTCACCTGCCTACGGCAAAACAGATGTGGGATCAGCTCGCCGGCACATACTCGCATAGCCAGAACCCCAAGAAGGTCTTTGACATCACCAAGCAGCTGGGACGTCTCCCTTGCACGGGGTCTGATATTGCGGACTACTTCTCTACCTTTACTGGACTGTGGGGGGAGCTGGAGTCCTACCACCCACTGTCCACTGATTTGGCCACTATGCAGTGTCAGAGAGCAGAGCTGCAGTTGGTTCAGTTTTTATGTGGACTGCCAGAGTCCTATGCTGGTGTCGTTGACCAGATTTTAGCGAGCGATCCGCTCCCTACTCTGCAGAGTGCCTACCAGCGTCTTCAGTGTCTGCCTTCGTCGACTTCGACACTATCTTCGGAGACTATAGACTCTACTGTCCTTACAGCTTGGTCGGGTCGTGGTCGCGGTCGTGGTCGTGGCCGTTCTGCTGACAGTCGTCCTCCACTGGGTGCAGGACGAGGATGTGCCTCTTCTGGTCGGGGAGCCCCTTCTGCTGCTCCACCCGCTGCTGCGCGTCCTCAGCAGGGACAGCGCATCTGTACTTTCTGTGGCCGGTCCAACCATATCGAAGAAAAATGCTGGGAGAAATATGGTAAACCGGTATGGGCCAACGCAGCTGCTGACTCTTCTACTACTGCACCGGGGGGAGCCACTCAGCCTACTGAGTCTGACTCTTCGGGTGCGACTGCAGATTACATCCGTGCTGAGGTGGAGTGCCTGCTACTTGAGAGGGTTGGCTCGTCGTCTACTACTTCAACTAGTGGAGCTCATGCTGCCACTTATTCTGGTTATGACACTGCCTTCCTAAGTACCTCTTCTTCTACTCCTGGTAATACTAAATGGGTCATAGACTCTGGTGCTTCTTCGCAAATTTCTAAAAATCGATCTTTATTTAAGAAGTTATCTAAACCTGCTCATCCTTCATTTGTTATGCTTGTTGATGGTTCCAAGTCTGCGATATCTGGAGTAGGGGATATTATTTCTGAGTTATTGCTGAAGTCTGCCTTATATGTACCTCGATTTCCTCTGGATCTATTATCGGTCAGCAAGATATTGAGAAGTATACAATGTAGCCTGACATTTATTCCTAGTTAATGTGTTTTTCAGGACCTTCGCACGAGGATGAAGATTGGTGGGGGGGGGGGTATGAAGGTGTTGATGGACTATACTACCTTGATCATTTGCCGAAAGTAGAGAAAGCGGTTGTGGCCTCTGCACTATCTACATCTGTTTCTGCATTACAGTGGCACTACCGGCTGGGACATCCATCATCTGAAAAGCTTCGTCATTTAGTTTTTGATATTGGCACTTGTAGCTTTCAGTGTGAGTCATGTCAGCTAGGAAAGCAGACTAGAGCTGTTTATCCTAGACGCAGTCATATTAGCAGTAAAAATATTTTTGATTTAGTGCATTCTGATGTATGGGGCCCTTGTCATGTGTCGAGTTTATCTGGTCACAAGTACTTTATTCTGTTTATTGATGATTTTTTTAGGACTACTTGGTTGTTTATGATGAAAAGTAGGTCCGAAGTTATGTCTACTATCAAATTCTTTTTTGCTGAGGTGAAAACACAATATGGTGTGCCTATAAAAAAAAATTCGTACTGACAATGCGCTTGAGTTTGTTAAAAAAGATGTGGATGTTTTTTGCAAATCTGTTGGTACGTTACATCAGACTTCATGTGCTTATACACCTCAATAAAATGGTGTGGCTGAGCGTAAAAAAAGACATGTGTTAGAAGTTGTCAGGACTATTATGATGCATACTCATGTTCCTCACTCGTTTTGGCCTGAGGCTATCTTGACTGCTTGTTTTCTGATAAATAGAAAGCCATCCTCTGTGATTGGAAACAAAATACCTATTCAAGTTCTTCAACCAGATATTCAGTTATTTATTGTGCCTCCTCGGATTTTTGGATGTACTTGCTTTGTAAGGTTGCTTAGACCAACTTCTGATAAGCTTTCTCCTCGTGCTGAGAAGTGCATTTTTCTGGGGTATTCTCGCACCCAAAAGGGATACAGATGTTACAGCCCCACTGCGAGAAAATGGTTTACTAGTAGTGATGTTGTATTTTTTGAGGATACACCTTACTATTCTACTCGAGGAGAAAGTTTACAGCCTGGCCTTATTGCCTCTCCTCTGCCAGTTACTACTGATTGTGTGCCTGATATTACTGATATTGTGACTACTGAGCATACTACTACTATTATTGTTTATCAACGCAGGAATAGAGCACCTCCTACACAAGAACCCCCCTAGGAAAACCAATCTTCACCTCCAGAAGGTTCTGCTACACCTGAGGTAACTTCTGACCTTGACATACCCATCGCTCTTAGAAAGGGTACTCGTTCCTGCACATCTCATCGTATTGCTCAGTTTGTTTCCACTGATCATCTGAATGTCCATTCTAGCAATTTTGTATATGCCTTATCTGCTGTGACTGTTCCAAAGAATGTTCAAGATGCCTTAAAGAGTATTGCTTGGACGTCTGCTATGAAAGAGGAAATGTTTGCTCTAGCTGAAAGAGATACTTGGGAGTTGGTGGATCCACCCCCTCAGTGTAAGCCTGTAGACTACAGATGGGTATATGTTGTGAAATATCAATCTGATGGCACTGTTGAAAGGCTGAAGGCACGGTTAGTTGCTAAAGGCTACACACAAACCTATGGTATTGACTACTTCGAGACCTTCTCTCATGTTGCTCATCTTAACTCTGTCAGACTTCTTCTTTCTGTTGTTGTTAATCTTGATTGGCCACTGTTGCAGCTAGATGTGAAAAATGCCTTCTTGTATGGTGATTTACAAGAAGAGGTCTATATGGAGCAACATCCTGGGTTTGTTGCTCAGGGGGAGTCTCACAAAGTTTGCAGGTTAAAAAAGTCTATTTATGGACTCAAGCAGATCCATGTGCCTGGTTTGACAAATTGAGCAAAATTATGATTGAATTTGGGTTTCTAAGATCTCAGGTGGATCATTCTATTTTCACCAAGAAGACTTCAGCTGGTATTATTATTCTGATTGTCTATGTTGATGACATTATTATATCTGGCAGTGATTCTCTTGGTATTCAGGCTACTAAAGCTCATTTAGGCAAGCACTTTGCTACCAAAGATTTGGGCAAGCTTCGATATTTTCTGGGCATAGAGGTCTCTAGAAACTCTAATGCTCTTGTGTTGTCTCAGAGAAAATATGTCTTAGATATACTGCAGGAGACTGGTATGCTTGGAGCGAGACCTGCTGATACTCCTCTAGATCCCAATGTGAATTTGGATGATGATTCTTCTCCTTGTTTTTTTGATAATAAAAAGTACAGGAGGTTGATTGGTAAGCTCATTTACTTGACTGTTACTAGAGCTGATATTTCTACTGCAGTGGGCCTTCTTAGCAGGTACCTTGATAAACCCAGACAGTGTCACTGGGATGCGCTATGTCATATTCTGAGATACTTGAAGAAGTCTCCTGGCAAGGGACTTCACTACAGAAAGAATGGACACTGTTCTCTTGAAGGGTACTCTGATTCTGATTATGCAGGAAGCAAAGCTGACAGAAAATCTACTTCTGGGTATTGTACTTATGTTGGAGGCAATCTTGTTACCTGGAGGAGTAAAAAACAAAATGTTGTGGCCAGGTCCAGTGCTGAAGCTGAATACAGGGCCATGGCCCATACTGCCTGTGAATTATTGTGGGTGCGCTCTCTGTTAAAAGAGTTTGGGATTGACTCTTCTTCTGTTATACCCATGCATTGTGATAATAAAGTTTCTATCTTCATTGCTAATAATCCTGTCTATCATGAGCGCACCAAACACATTGAAGTCGACTGCCATTTTATTCGAGAATCCATTCTTACTGGCAAGATCTGCACTCCTTTCACGCGTTCTGAAGACCAAGTTGTTGATATCTTCACCAAGCTGCTGGCGAAGAAGCAATTCTGCACACTGATGGACAAGTTGGGCATGATTGATATCTATGCTCCAACTTGAGGGGGAATGTTAACATATATTCCTGTTTTATGTATTCTGTTATTTATTTTGTTATTTCCATATTATATGTGGACCTCTCTGTAAATGTTTCAGTTTTATATATATGAGGGTGCACACATTGTGCAACTCTACGCTTCCCAAAATTACTAACTCTGTCACAAATACCAAGGCAAACCAACAAAGCACAGGCATCTCAAAGACATGGACAACATCAATGTAAGTAGTGAGGGATTGGCACTAGAAAAACTCCTACGGTGTCAAAGGAAGCTTTAGGTTCAGTGTCGGAAGAGGGGGTACCCACTTAAACTTGTAGCCATTTGCATGATGAGGTAGTATCTCATTCCTCGCAAGAAAGTGCTTGATTTGGGCACTGGTTTTTTGAGAAGGTCGTATAAGAAAGAAGAATATCCCACAACTTGTATAATTTTCCGAAACTTCCTTGATCTGACAAGCCTCTATTATCAATGAAATGAAATATAGTGGAAGTTGTAAAATTTACCTGAGCATTCACAATAGGAAGAAAGTTCCAGTAGGTAGGTTTAAAGACAGTAAATGGGTATGATTCCAACTCCTTTCTCGTACCAAATTTACTAGTTTCCTATTTGATATGAATATATTTTTTTGTACTTTTTGATACTTCCCATATCAGATAAACATATATATTATGGTCAATTGAGAGACTGTATCAAATTGCTTCTTAGATACGAAAATGATGTTTTGAGAGCTTCAGCTACTTGGCAACTATGTTTATAACCATAATTTGGTAATCTCCATCATACATGCCAACAAAATAGATCAGTTTGATGCCAACCTAGGAGTTTTTAGCATGTTGCTAATGAGATTGTTTGCTTGTCTAGGGCGAAGATGAGCAAGCAACCACACCTAGTACACCACTATTATTCTAGGTGAAATATATAATGATGACATTATAGCTTGGTAAAAAAAGTCTTTGACTGACGCTGGTATAGACTATAGAGTACTTGGAGCACAGGACTAGTGTTCTACCAGCACCATGAGACTTTGGGTAGACCAAGCTTGCCAATGGCAGAGTAAGTGATGCATTCAAACCATTTAGTTATATGAATAACATATACAAATCAATCTTTTAAATCGCATGTAAAATAGCAACAAGGACACTACCAAATCTACAAGAGATTGTCTATATGGAACAACTTCCTCAATTTCAAATTGAGGGGGGAGTATAGGTGCAAGCTGCAGAAAGTTGTCTATGGGCTCAAACAAAACCTTCAACATGGTTTGATTAATTATCTCAAACAATGGGGACTTGGCATTATTCGGTCTCAATGTGATCATTTTCTCTTTTCACAAAGAAGTTCCATAGGCATAATGGGACTCGTCTACGTCGGCGATAGCATCATTTCTAGGTGTGATACAATGGGAATTTAGAACTTTAGTATTTTCTTAGGAAAAAGATAGCTCACAACAAGAGGGGATTATCCATATCTTGATATAGATACATGTTGGATCTTGTGAAAAAAAAAATTGGATGCTTGGTTGTCGGCTTTCCTCTATGGATAAAGGCATGATCTCCATTCTGATTCCTTTAGATTATTGAAAGATAAACTTCACTACAACGGTTTGATTGGGGAAGCTTCAATTGTAACTATTAGTGGCCAGAAACATCCTTTGTTGTAGGAGTACTTTGTCAGTTAGTGGTTACTCTTCATAAATGCCACTTTGATCTTATGTATCACGTCCTACAGTAGTGAAAGAGTGCACCAAATCAAGGTCTATTATATAAGAGAAACAACCACTTGACAACTGACGGTTTCTCTGTTGCTGGTTATGCAAGCAAGCAATCCGGTAGACCGTCAACTTCCAAATAATGCACTTCTTTTTTTTTTGTGGGAGGGAGGGTCTGTGTTGGTATGTATGCCCATAGAGCAAGTCATATGATGATTGCAATGGGATACTTTGTAAATTATTTGAATAATAATAAAGGCAATTTCTGTCTATATGTTTTAATTGTTTTGAGATAATGGTATAACATGAGAGATGTCTAAAAAATTGTTTTACTCAATGACATATGCCTTCGGGTTAAGGACCTGAACGATGAGATCATACGGATGTCAAGAGTATACATTCTTGTTTTGTCCCTAGTCAGTTGTTATTGTGGAAATAACCATAGACATCAATAACACAAAAGACTAGAGTGTGTGTTGGTTGATGACAGAATCTCAATACTCATGATATGTGATATCAAACCAAACACATAGATACATGTTAGAGAACAGTGTATCGGACAGACCCACCATACGAGTGATGCATGGAAACCACGCTTGGTTAGTCAGGATCAACTCTTATAGTTTTGGTGGTGACTATAGTTCTTTGACCTGAAATCACTGCACTCATCACATGTCGTTGGGTACACTTTGACATCATTAAACGCAATCTTGAAATATGGATTGTTATAAAGGTGATGATTGGCCGATTTTGACGCATGGGGTTTTGACTGTGAGTGATAGATACGGGATTTGTCCCTCCTAAGGGAGTATGATATCCTAGCCACTTGATGAATGAGACTAAGAAAAGTATGGTCATGCGCTTGTGAGTCAATGTGTGACATTGAGCTTACAAATATCTCAGACAGTCTACTATGTATCAAGAAACATGGATTGAACATTTGTAGAGGATGACATGTCCATGTCTCAAGTTCATTACCGGATATCAGTGACAAACGAACTATACATTCACTGTAACACCAATAACAGATTGTAGGTTGAAAGTTGTTCTCCAACCTTCCTTTTCACTTGGGTAGCACTGATGTGCCACTAGGCACCGCTCTTTGCTTGTGAAGTCATAAGTAGTTATGGACTTTCACTGCCAACGTGAAATGGGACCTATAGGGTCACACACATAGGATTAACGTGGAAGAGGAGTTTTTCCACGAATGATGTTTAGATTGATTACTAAAGTGTTTAGGTACTCAATTTAATATTCAATCAATTGACTTTACTAAGAATCATAGTGTTCAAGTGTTGAACCAACTGATTAGAGTGTCAGATTGATTGAGAACTGCATGACTGATTTCTGCACAACCTGGACCACCAACTGACCGGTTCACTGGGTGAACTAATCGGCTCATGGTCAGTAAGACGACCAGTTCACCTTAGTGAACCGATCGGTTCAGCTGGACCAGATGAGCGAGGTAGGGTTGTCCCGATTTGGGAGAAAAGATTTTTGTTTCACTTGTACAATTAGATTGGGACAAGAATTAATCTTTGGATTAATTGGAAATGAAAGAGGAAAGTCAATTGCATGCTAGTCAGGAATGTGAAACGACCGGTTCACTGGGTGAACCGACCGGTTCGTTTGTGAAACGACCGGTTCGCCTGCTGCAGTGCAATCAGTTCGTGGAAATTCCGGACCCTTCTACTCCCACTTTAGTCCCGCATTGCCGGGGGCTGAGAACCCTGACCCCTCTTATATATAGAGGGGTACTGGGGGCTTCTCAAAAAGCACAACTCAGAACATCAGTTGCTCTGCAAAGTTGTCCTCTCTGGTTCTGGTAACCGAGAGAGCCTAAGCAAGTGCTACCCGACTAGGGAGGCACAGCAAGGGACTGACAACAGCAGGACGACAACTGGTGGTGGGAGAGTGTGTCGGTGACTAGTACGCCGACAGAAGGGGACGACTCCTTCTAGTGTCCTTTAGGACAGGACGACTAGAGTTCTCAGTGGTCCGTGTGGACTATCTATAGAGGCTGGAGGCTTATGCCGCTCAGGAGGACGACGGTCAACCGCAGTCCGGGTCAGGACCAGGAGCTGCACAGACACCGTCCAAGACTAGGTGGTTGAAGACCGCACTAGCTGTGAGGTATTGTCACTGAGCAAGCCTCAGGACCAGGTACACCTCGCTAAAACCATCTTTCCTATCTCATAGTCGTCGATGTGATCTGCTGGTTATGGTTTTGGGGTGAGAATTTTTTTTATTTCCGATGCCTTCTCTGTCCCACAAAACCCAACAGTCTGGCCACAGGGCGAAGTAAGAGGCAAATTATTGCTTCCAGAGCTAATGTTAAAGCGGAATATAGAGCTATGACCCAATACTTCTGAATTACTGTGTCAAATTTATTGATAGATTTCGGCTTTCCAATCTGCTCTTCTATTTCAATGTATTGTGACAATGAAGATCCCACCTTTATTGCCAATAATCATGTCTTCCATGAGAGAACTAAACACATTGAGGTGGATCGTCATCTTGCTTTAGATGCAACTATGAGCAAAAAAAATTACCACCCCTCGTCTTTTCATACAAACAGAAAGTCGATATTTTCACAACTGCTCTTGCAAGGAAACCTATGAAAGACTTGTTCAGCAAGCTCGCCAAGATTTATCTCTATACCATACTTGCGAAGGTGACAAGGAGTCCAACCTGAGCGCCTTAACGCCTAACCGTCGACTAGATGACCCTTGAAAAAAAAAATTATGAGTATATTTTTCCTACATATATACATATATTTCATGATTTTTATGAGCACCCCCCCGCTCATATACACAATTTTACAGTTATATATGTTAGGTATATACATATATATGGTTAACCCCCATACAGCTATAATTTATTGTATGAAAACATAACGGTGACATTTCTAATCAATTTCTAATTAACAATAATGTCAAGAGCTAGGAAAGAATTATTGTAAACAATGTAAGAGACAGATCAAAAGTAAATAGAGATTTGATGTCGTAGCTCCAAGCTTAAGCAATGTAATCACTATTTTCATAGCATAGCTACATGATAGAAATTAAATTGAAGATCTAAAATAAGAAAAAAAACACGTGTGAACTAAGAGTGTTTTATCCAATGTATTAAAAAAAGGGGAAGCGGGAAGCGTGCGGACGGGACCTTGTAGCCGCTCAAGCGGCAGGCGGGCGCTTAAGCGGGCGATTTTTGAAAAAAACAGATGCTTAAACTCTTATATATTTATATATAAAATTACATGTATGTGTATATAAAAAATATATTTCTAAGGAAATCATTAATACTAACCAGTAGTATCAATTACTAATGAACGAAATCTGCAAGAATATCTATAAAATCGATAAAACCATTAGAAGTATAATAGAGTAATATGATATTTACTTGGATATATTACAGCAGTACCCTATTATATACAGCTTACATACAAAGTTTCCATTCTAAAGTAGGACTAGGTATATCATAGAACATTTAATGTATACAAGCTTCATATATTATACTCAATACTACTTGGATTATATAATTAATTAACATTACATGCTTACAGCAGCATTTTTTTAAAAAAAACGGGAAAAAGGCGTGAAAAAAACGGGCAAAAAGCGGGGGAAAAGCCGGTGAAGCGGGAAAAAAGCGGGCGTTTTTTGAAAACCCGCTCAAGTGGGCGCTTAAGGGCGATATTAGGCGGATGGGCTTTGCTGCCCGCTTAAGCGGCCAGGCAGCCGTTTTTTAATTCACTGGTTTTATCCAAATAAAAAATGAGATCTAGCACATAACATAGGCAACAATCTTAAGTTTTAACACTAGAATAGCTATACAGATCATTAAAACACATAACTATGCCATGGAACCCACACAAACATGTCAAGGCGGCAATATAGGCAAGGTCCACCCCCTGGGGTACCTTGCCGCCTAGGCACACACCTTAACAAGTATGTTCTTCTCCATTTTGAGGAGGGGGGGGGTATTGGGATATATACTGCTATTAATATTCTTACTAGTGTTTTACAGTTCTTTGTGGTCTTTATCATTCTTTTCTTTATGCCTTACTTTAGTCTAGCCTTGTGTAACAGGGGTTTACCCGTTTACCCAGGTCCTATATATTAATAAGCTTGGCACTAATACAATGATATTTTCCTGCTTAATCTACAATATTCAGCCCTGGCTTATGTGGTACCCACCTGGCCTAAAGGCCCATGCTCCACTCATTACCTACCATGATACCTTCGATTGCTAAGGGCTGGAACCCAACAAGGACTCTTCATTCTGGAGTCTCTCTGCAACCATTATGACAAGGCCATAAAAGATTTGTTGTTATCTTTTAATTCATTCCGTATGGGTATTTTTATAAATTTATTGGTTTCGAAAGACTACATTTGTGAAAGACCATTAAATTGCTTCATTTTCCGTTACATTTTTAATTCAGAAAGTGAAATTCATTTTATCTAAACTCTGAGCATCTCATACCTGGACATGAACAAAAAAGCATAACCGCCTTTTCGGATTTGTAACTTGATCCTCTCGACAAAGTGAGCAAACTGGGGAAACATCTCCACCACTTCCTTTTTGGAATCTCGGTAAATCTGAATTGTTGTCGCTAGTATGTCCAATGCTTGAAATAAATTTGAGTTGCTCAGCTCTCATTTTTTCCTGTTTTCAGGTATACTTGTTAGTTCTACTTAGAAACAAAATATTCAGATAGCTCCACCATAAACATAATTCTGAAAAAGACAAGTCCACATTAAGAACAGTGCCTACAAAAAATAGATGAAGATTTATTATAATTACAGGTAATTGTCACAGTGATCAAATTTTGAAAACCATATATGTGGTAAACAATAAAATGCTCCAGATGGGGATATTTCTCGCCAAATATTTGTTTTCATCACATTCAAGCAAACAGAAAATGGAAGACGTATAAAACTGGATTGCAAACAACAAAACTTTGTCATGTATGGAACTTAAAGGTTAAACCGAATGGGAACATATTGCTTCATATTAGAGAGCATGTTTATTTATGTTATTAAGTGTCTTTGTAATATGGGCCCAAGTATGTCTTGGCCCATTAGGGTTGGTCTTATGTTTGTACGCATCCCTGTCCTCCTATTTATAGGAGCAGGGTTCCTTCTATTCAATACAACACATAGCCATCTTTTACTTTCTAAGATGGTATCAGAGCAGTGATCCATCCAAGAGCCCCTAGTCCTAGAGGAGACAAAAAGAACTTGTTTCGCCTGCGGGTGACCGCCGCCTTCTTGGCCTGGCTTTATTCATGTTTTCCATTATCCCCAAATTGGTTTTTTTTTATTCATGTTTTCCTCTATATTCCTATACAAAGAGAAGGCATGTGCTCCATTATATTCATCAAAAAACATTTCTCACTCAGGCATTTCCTTCGTAGAAGGTTTTGTTTAGAGTCACTTGGTTGTATTTATATATATTTTCTCATTTTAAAGATTTTTTACACAAACATTAGAACCTAATTTTAAAAACAAGTAAAAAATATTAAACTGGCAATGCTAAAAAAATTAGTCATGACTTGACCCAATTTTGGTCTGTGAATGGCATCATTTACTAATCTTCTTGTCCTCACACATCAATAATTATGGTGTGGCAAAGAGAAAGAATCGGCATATCAATGAAATAGACAGGATGATTCTTCATAGTAAGCATTGTTCCCAAAGAATATTCGGGGGATGTCATTCTCATTGCCTCCATAATTGTCAAGGCGCCCGCCTAGGCTGTTTTGGGAGTTTTTTGTTTTTGTATTTTTTTCAGTATGTTAATTTGCTTCTTATTATACATATAATACCAGATAGGAAACATAAAAAGATGGCAAAATGAGGCTATGACAGCAGTAGCAGGAGATGGTAGTAGGAAGAAAAAAGGGAAGTAATATCAACAAGCCTGCAACAACAATTGGAGCACGAGAAGTAGAAAACAAATAAAAGAAAATAGGGAAAAAAGTGGGAAGAGGTTGTAACTCAATAGAGAGGAAATGGAGGATGGGTAAGAAAAGAAAAGAAATACTAACAACAGCAGCAATATCACGAGGAACATGTGATGTAAAAGAGGAAAATAGAAAGTACAACATCAGCAACATCACGAAGCATAGGTGATGTAAAAGAGGATTAGAAGAAAACAAAATTTTCAAAAAAAAACAGCAGTAGTAGGATTTAGGAGGGGATATAGGAGGAGTATCTCAGAAGAAAAAAAAACGCAGCAGCAGTAGGATTAGGAATAAAATGCAGGAGAAAGGATAAGAAAAGAAGAGAAAAAGAAGCAAGAACAACAGACATATAAGCAAGTAAAAAAAAAATAACAAACAAGCTATGATGAGTTACCAATTTGGCCCAAATCAGACCTGTTTTCCCCTAATTTTCCAAAATTTGACCTGATTTTGCCTAAATCAGACCTATTTCAATCATAAATGGACTCAAGGTGATCTAATTTGACCAAGTCCAGACTTGGTTCAAGCAAATATAACCTTTAAATGGCTTAATTTGGGCCTAAATGGCCTTAGACGCCCACATAATGCACTTAATAGGCTGGGCGCCTAGTTTGAGGCGCCTTGATAACTAAGATTGCCACCTAGCTTAGTACTTGAATGCCTTCATCCACCCTGAACAACTAGATCCCCTTTTGGATTTTGTACCCTAAAGAACTCGTGTACACGGTTCCACCTAAATTTTTTAGTGTGTAATCTTTGTCTATAATCTTAATCCTGGTCGTGACAAGCTCTGCCGTCGTGCTACAAAGTGTGTTTTTTAGATATTTAAAAACCCAATAGGATATTGATGCTACAACCCATACGAGAATCTCTTACCTTTTTTAAAGACACCCCTCATTTTGTTAAGTCTTCAGATGTGATTCAAGAGGTCCACAAAGATTGAAGATTGGTGATAAATACAGATATCCCATATATCAAAGAAGATTGCACCTCCCCATGTCTGGAGAATGTGTCACCGATCACTCATCCATCTATATTGATGTTTACACTCATTGGAAGAACAGCCCAGAGAAGGTGCGGGTAGATGGCAACACATCTCAATCATCAATCCTCAGTCCTAGAGATTTAGGAGAAATACAAAATTGGGACAATTTGCTCATTTCTCTATGCAAAGATAAATGGTCATGTACTTCTCATCCCATTTCTTACTATATATTTATGATTGGTTATCTCTATTATATGTTGTCTTTGTTTCCACCTTATCCTCCATCCAAATACCTCGTTCTTTCCCTTAGTTACTCAGGTTGGCGACAAGCTATGGAAGATGAGATGAAAGGCCTTATGGAGAATCATATCTGGAGTATTGTTCCTTCTACATATATAAATTGTTGTGGGTTGTAAATTGGTTTTCTCCATGAAGGTAGGACTGAATGGGTTAGTTGATCACTTGAAGGCTTGTCTCATTACAAAGAGCTAAACTTAAATCTCTAGAGAGGACTATCTAGAAACCTTGTCACATGTTGCCAAGATGACATCGATAAGGACATTCATCTCCTTGGCTTCTTACTTTTCATAGCCCCTATCAGTTGGACTTCAAGAATGCCTCCATGCAAATTTATCTGAGGAAAATTTATACAACGCAACCTCACGAGTTCATTGTGTAGGAGTGAGGGGGTCTCACCTCGTCTATTACCTCTAGGATTTCCTCTATGGTCTCAACCAATCACCCCAAATATGGTTTGGAAATTTAACCAACTTTTTTGGAGGTTGGCTTGAGGTGGTAGAATCAATCACTTAATCTTTATCGGCGAGTGTCCTTCCGGTAACTTCTTATATGTGGTTCATATTGATATTGTTGGAGAAAATAAGTCAAACATTTCACAACTAAAAAAATGTTTCTTTAGAAGAAATCCCAAATCAAGGATTTAGGTGTCTAAAAACTTTCTTTAGATAATGAAGTGGCAAGATCCAAGGATGGAAGTGTGATGTGCGGCACATGGAGCTACATTATATGCAAAAACTGGAGCATCCAAAGAATTCATACATATATTGAGTTTTCAGCTCCAGTGTCAGATTTTGGTGCCAGCCTAGAGTTTTTCATGCAAAAACGGCATTCTGAGCAAGACTCATGGCGAGGCATGAGCCATGACATGTTTTTGGCGAATTCCTTCATCTTGAGGATCAAATTCACGTTTTACTAGTTTTCTCCAACACTTTGTGTTATATTTTCATAATTTTAAGGACCTTTTTGTTATTTTCCTTAGGGTTTCGTGACTAGGGTAGACTATTTAAACACTTGTAAGATGTTTTGTCATTCCGTTTTGGCTATTCAAGAAAATCAGAGTCTTTCCTCCATATCAATCAATTTTCGATATTTCTTTGAAATCAACGAATCTTGATCTCAAACTCTGGGTATTCTGCGGAATCAACGAGATTTTGAATTATTGTTCCATTCTCCTCCATGCACGCTGCATTAAAGTGTCTTGTCATGATGCAAATATATTCTTCACTACTTAAGAAACTAGCATGCTAAGAGAAAAACCCATAGACTCGCCAATAGATCCAAAATCCAACTTGTTTAAATATCAGGGAGAGCTACTAGAAGACCCATGGAGATACATGAGGCTTGTAGAGAGGTTCAACTATCTCATGTTTAAAGTTCTAGAAAACCCTCCTTGAGGCTCTCCAATCTTACACCTTGAGGCAAGGCTATCCTATTTGTCTTGAGGCTCGAGGCTTACACCTAGGTGTCTTGGATTGAGGCTTATGACTTAAATGTTTAAGGCTCGCCCCCAATGCACTAAGGTTCTTTTTTTTTTTTGGTTAAGCCAGGAGGTGCTTTTATTCATCCTACCCTCCTCGTGTAGGCTAAATCACCGAAAAAACATTTACAACTCCTGCTTATAAAGTGCAGGTATTCACCCCAATCAAAGATATAATGCACCTCTATACATAAACCACTCCCAACTAATTACAATTCCACCCCTTATCCACATGAACATAAGGAATATTGCGCCTCTCCATAATCAACATACCCTTAATCTTATGTGGCAGATTTTCTGGAATAGAACTGATGTATATGTCCTCCATGTACGAGCCCCATGTTCCTAGTTCTTTAGGTATAGAATTTATCACTTTGTGAACCTTAGATCCATTAATCGCATCCGTGATGATCTTTCTTTTCAGTTCTCTGAAGATCGGCATAGCTTTCCAAGGTGCATCAGCAGTCCCCCATAGGATGTCGAAGGTGCGTTGATCATCTATCTCCATATAGGCAATCTTCAAACATTTATCTTCAAGAATCTTAAGGCCCACAATACACGCTTGTAAGTATGCAAGAGTATAGTCTTCTGCCAGCAACCAGGTTCTGAAGGCCATCGACACCTGACCTCTTCTATTTCTCACTATACCCGCCGCCCATCTACGACGATATCCTCCCGGATCGGCTGCTCTTCCAATGGTGAGGTTCATCTTGAGACTATGTATGTCCGGCGGAATCCATCTCATCAGCATAATATTCCTGACTCTCCACGAAGGTTCATTCATCCTGTTATCAACTAACGCCTGAAAAAAATTTGGCCCTTCTTCGAGCACAAAGCACTTCTTCTTCATCATAATATTCATTCTCATAGTCAGATACTCCCATTCAATGTTCAGGTTTCTTCTGTAATTCTCAAACCTGCTTAGGCATCGAATCCTCCATATGCTCTCCACGATGATGGTAGCCAACCTGCTCGCTAACCAAGTTCTTGTCGATCGAGTGTATATGTTACTACAGACAGTTACAAGATGTGCTAAGTTCTGTGGGGCGGGTTCCTGAACCAAAGCTGTGTACTTGTCCCAGAAATACCTCGCTATCTGGCTCTCAAACATAAGGTGGACAACGTTCTCCGACGAGGGGTCATCACAGCACGAGCACCTGGATGCAATCTGAATGTTGCATCTTCTAACATTCTCATCCGTTGGAATGGCACGATGCATCATCTTCCATATGATGGCACTTGCTCTAGGGCAGTCCAGCTTCCACACCTTTTCCATATCTATACTATCTGACGAAGGAGGATTAAACAAAAGCTTCTTAGCAGATCTAATATCAAACTTTCCATTATCTGTTAACGTCCAACTGAGATAATCTTTATCGGCGGAGAGGAAACAGCATGTTCGTTAATTAATCGCCAATGCACTAAGGTTCAAATGTGTAGCTAAAGCACAAGTCTCGGTTTTGGCTAATGTCTTATCACTTATGTGAACCACCGCATTTTCGCTTTGAAATCAATCATTACATACTCTTTCTTTAAAAGTTTTCTATTCAATTTGTTATAGTTGTTTAGTCCCCTCTGTAATGCATTTACATAATTTTTATTTTTCAAAAGACCGAAAGCTCGACGTTACTTCTATATTTAAATATATCAAACTTTAAGGCTAAATTTATATATTTGCCATCTTTTTACTTTTTAATTCTCTGTTAATAAATTTCATTTTTATCTAAACTGGCTTGGTGTTGCTATTAATTCAAAATTATATTTCCCTAAATTTTATTTGTCCAATTACATATTTGGAACTGATACTATAAATCATCAAATCTCATTATTTGCACAAAATTGATATGTTTATTATGTCGGTGGTTTTTGTTCTAAAATTGGCACTTTATCACAATATATATTTGTTAAGTTAGGTAATATTTTTTTAGTTCAAATTGTATGTGTATTTATATTACACACATAATACACATACACGCATATATATAATTACATATATATACATATAAGAATCTATATACTTGTCGATGAGGTAGTAACTCGGGAGTTGAAGGCACGGGATCCCCAAACCCGGGTTTGAAACCAAGGTTGTGCCTAAGAAACAAATTATCCCATCAAGTAGCCCGGCCCATTGTTATTTATATGCCCCCTCCAGTATGTGGGTAGCCGGGGCGGGGTGGGGTCACCGAAGTGGCTCCTTCTTGGGGGTGGTTCCAACGTCATCCAAAAAAGTATCTATATACTAATTTAGAAAAGCCTTGTCAATATTTTGAAGCTTATGCCCCGAGGCGTAAGTCTTGCCTCCATGTGACAAAAAATTCCTCATTACACCTGGCACACCTCGCACACATCAAAATATTGTTCAGAATTGCTCACCCTGAGATTTCTTTTGCTACAAGTGTGGATAGCCAAGTCATGGATAAACCAAAAAATTAGTTTTGGGATGGCATTTCATCAAGAAGGATAACCTAGCAAAAGAATCATATATTCTTGTCATGGGCACTTAAGGGTGCAGGGAACCGATTAGGCGAGCTACGGCATTGAATTGATCATTGTTCCATGATTGCCTATAGTAACTTTTGGAGGTAACATGGTTATCTTAGAGCTTGGGAGAGCGAGAATCATTTTGTAGTTGCTAGATTCAATGTCGAGTATGAATATTACGACATGGTTCATGCAACTCGTGAACTCATTTGGGACATTACTTTGATGAACTTGGATATCGTTAGTCTTCCATGAAATTGGATTAATAATGATAATCACATTGCAGTTGATATAGCTTCCAGTCCAATCTTCCATGAACAAAAGAAAGAAACAAAATTCAATTTTCACTTTGAACGTGAGAAACTGCAAGTTAATTTGATCAAGATCAATCTGGTACAATGTGAATATCAATTAAATAACTTGTTTAGTAAGTCTCTTAATGGTTGTCGGGTCAAATTTCTATGTAACAAGCTTGGTTCTTATGGTGTGTGCATGCAAGTGCGCGTATGCATGTGCAAGCGCATCAACTTGATCTGATAGCATGAACAATATTTCCACATGTTCATACCGGAAATACATTTCAAACGAGAAGTACCAGTTCACGCCAAAAGTAGTGTTCATGACCAGAGTATTATTCACGTTGAGAATGTGGTTCATGCCATCAAATCAAGTTGTGGTTATACGTCATTGGCCACTGTTATCTTTCTCTCAAGTGCATCCAAGGACTCCTCCCCTCATAGGGTGTGATTTCTTGCAACTACAACCACGACAAAGGAAACAAAGCATGTATTATTGCATAATAGCCTACTACCGTTATCCACAACAAGATCACCAGCAACCGAGAGTGCATCCTTATGATTCAAGGGACAAGGGAAATATAAGCACTTGACTAATGTCCCACTGATTCCATCTACAAAACAACAACAACAGCAAGATGTTAACCTTTTGTCTCTAATGTGGTACCCACAAGTGGCTGATACGATTATTCACTTTTAAGGCATGCAAGTAGTAATGGGGCCATCTAATGTTTATGTATTCTAATAACATTTCTAGTAGTATGGCACGACTGCCAGATTGTATGGTTTCCAATAGGGGGATCAGACGTTGTCCTAATATCTTGGAAAAGTCGTCGATATAATTTACATAGCCTACGACCTCTCACTATTGATATCATAAAGATGCACAAGCAATGAGATCAAAAAAAATGATCATGTTCCTGATGAACCTCGACAAGAGTATGAGGGAGTTTTTATTCAAATCCAGTCTGGTGTAGAGCTCATGTCCCTTGCAGAGGTGGATTCTAGAGTATCATGGGACTTCCTTAAGCAAGACGCTACTATACTTGGCTCATCCTTGGGTGACAAGTCTGTCACAGCCATACATCTAGTTTAGCATGTAGTCATGGACATGGGAGTGGACCAAGTAGTCAAATCTAGTCTGGTATAGAGCTCATCTCCTTTGTAGAGGTGAGTTCCAGAGCACCATGGGCCTTCCTTGAGCAAGACACTACTCCAGACAAGTCTATCACAGCCATGCAGCTAGTTTAGCATGTAGTCATGGACGTGGGATTGGATGTAGTAGATATGGAGTACATGTGGTGCTCTCATTGTGGGAAACTTGTTATAAGTTGCTTGGATTTCCTACCAATTCTACGAACATAAACACAAGAGATGATCCTCAAGAGGAGTCTACACATTTGGCTTTTGTGACTGATTAGTATACTCAATTGATGTGACTTCAAGCTTCTCGACAAGAAACCTTCATTGTTGCTTTCCCTTGCTCAACGGATTTGAACTAAGATCATGTATATCTCAAACTTCTAGAGCATCATCCTCATCTTGGGTTTTTGATTCAGGTACAACTGATCACATAACAAGAGTGTTTGAGAATTTATCATCTAAGCTGTCGCTTCTTGTCTAAAGTCACCTTTACTTATGGTTCCACAATTTGTATAAAAGGCACTAGGACAGTCTCTCCTAGCCCTAGAACGGAGTTAAACTAAGATCATGTAAAGTCTACCCTTTTCAATTCTAATGTCCATTTAATTTGCTTTACATTAGTAAATCAACTCATTCTCTTCAAGCTAATGTTTTAAAAAGCGGGAAGCGGGAAGCGGGAGGTGTGCGGACAGCACCTTGTGTACATTAGTATATACATACAAACAGACATGTAGTACATCACTAGTACATAGTAGAGAACTTGTACATGCATACAGACCATTTATATACATATATAAATTAATTAGGTATAAAGGTTTATAATTAGTACAAATACATGTACCTTGATTAACAAACAATGTACCTACTAATATAGGTGCAGCGTAAAGAACATGTTACAAGAGTATGAGGTACATACAATGAATAAATGAAGCAGGGTTACTTTTCCATATTTTTTTAACCCCCCTACTAGGCCAACAACAAGTTTGGGCGTTATTTTGAGTCCAGCATGCGCTTTTCAACTAAGCAGGCCAAAGCGGGCGCCTGAACAAGGTCTTCAAGCGGGCGTTTCAACGGCTCAAACGGGCGTTTCAGCAGCTCAAGCGGGCATTAAGCGGCCAGTTTTTACTGGCCCGCTCAACTGGCACTTAAGGCCATTTTCAAGTAGCAGAGGGTCTGGACCGCTCAAGCGGCCGCTCCAAACGCTTTTTAAAACACTGCTTCAAGCTAATGTCACTATCTAACTGGATACTTGTATACTTGTCTTATATAATAAAAACAAGACGACGATTGGAGAAGGGCATGAGCTTGTTGGTCTCTACTACAAGGGCAAGTGGTCTACAACGTCTAGTTGTGATGCCTCTACATGTTCACAATTGTCTAGGTCACATGTCCCTTGATAAGCTTAAAGAATTGGTTTAAAAATTGTCTAATTTGAAGAAGTTAACAGTGTTCATGTTCATATCTATGAAGAACAATAGAGGAGAGTATATTTTTTAGTTGTTTCATTCGGATGTGTGGTCCACGTCGTGTGATGCTCAAACTTGGTTATCAACACTTTGAAACTTTTGTTGAAGATCATTCTCATGCTATGTGGCTCTATTTGATAAGGCAAGGTCTGATATATATTTTCCTTTTTTTCAATTCTTTTTGTTCAAAAGTTCAAACAAAGCTTGGGGACAAGAACGTATAACCTATCAGTCGTCTTGCCCCTATACAAAACAACAACAAAAATTGTATAAATAAAGGATAATCATAACATTAAGATTTTCTATACTCTTCTTCTACATATGCACGTACCAAAGGAGCTCTAGGGGCATGTTTTCTTAAAACCTTATACCTTATTAATCGCATGTCATCCTTTGTTCCCTGTATTCAATCCCACTTCATGTCGTTTGTGTTACAGTGACATTCTCAAAGGTTTTTTATTGTGTATGTTCCATCCACCTCCTTGATGTTGGTTTAGATATGTTGGGTCCTAACTCCACTAAGTGTATATCTTTTGCTTTCCAAGGTTCAAAAGGAGTATCACTAGGTTGTCATAATCGAACCAGTAAGCCAAGCAATGAGGCTTCCGGTTCTCAGTTCACTAGTTCAACGAGTCGTTGTACCGATTCAACCGTTGACGTCAGCATGACATCATAAATTATATTTACAAATCATAGTCTATGAAAAATCAAGGAAAGTAAAAATATCGAGCATATTAGAAAATAGCATATAAATGAAATAATGCAATTGAACACTACATTTCCATACTAAATTATAATGGAAGAGTAAGGGGTGAGAACATGAAAGAGCAAGTGGGAATAAACATAAAAATGAGTTTAAGGGTCATGGTACACACATGCCTAAGAACTAAACAGTGAAGAAAATCAGACTGGTTCGCTAGTTCAACCGGTTGAACCGGTTAGTTGACCAGTTTTGGCCAGTTTGAGGTCATTTCCGGGTTTGTAAGATAACCAAACCGTTCCAGCCATTGGTTCCCGATTCAACCGA
Source organism: Alisma plantago-aquatica (assembly GCA_963693085.1). Classification (NCBI taxonomy): domain Eukaryota; kingdom Viridiplantae; phylum Streptophyta; class Magnoliopsida; order Alismatales; family Alismataceae; genus Alisma; species Alisma plantago-aquatica. The sequence continues at coordinate 57,325,197 of OY856410.1, forward strand.
CTAGTTCGGTTCAGTTATAACAACCATGTATTGATGTTAGTCCTTTTTAGAGGTTCTTGTGTATGTTGATGTCACCTCCTTTGAGGATACACCATCCTTTGATGTTAGTTAGTCAGTATCACAAGCAGATACTAAATACCCCTAGCCCCATCCACTCGTGGTAGTCGTCTCTACCTCTTAGTCCTCAAGAAGTCATTACTCATCCATGTGCTCCTACCGAGTAGGTTACACGCCACATAGGGAATCTTCAACTATAGGAACTACAACTATCATGAGCTCCACCTCCTTCAATAGTTGTCTTTCTGTCGAGTGGTCGGTTGCCAACGGTATGGATGTCGTGCCTATTGCCCATAGTTATCAAGGCATCCACCTAGGCATGTCTAGGGACCCTAGGCATTGGGCAGGGCGCCTCGAATTAGACGCCTAGCCTCTTAAGTACCTTCGTGGGCACGTAAGGCCTTTTAGGCTCCAATTAAGCCACTTAAAGGCTAAAGTAGCATGAATTAGGTTTGGATTTGGTCAGATTAGATCGCTTTAAGTCATTTAGGACTGAAATATGTGTGATTTATGCCAAATTAGGTCTGGTTTTAGGAACATAGGTCTATTCTGGGGGAAATTAGGTCTGATTTGGTGAAATTGGGTCTCATTTAAGTCAATGTAGGATAAATTAGGGAAGTAAGGTGTGATTAGGTCATGTTACACAAAATTAGGTCTGATTTAAGGCCAAATCGAGTCAATTAGAGAAATCTAGGTCTGATTAGTGGATAACGGGTCTGATTTGGGGGAAATATAGTTGATTTGGGGAAAATAGATCTAACTTTACCAAATTGGGTCTCATTTAGGTCAATCAGGGTAAATTAGGGAAGTGAGATCTAATTAGATCATGTTATGCAAAATTAGGTCTGATTTAGGCCAAATAAGGTCAAATTTGAGCAAATTAGGGTATGGTTTGGGGACAACATCCTGATTAGAGGAAAATAGTATGTTTTGGGGAAACTAGGTCTGATTTGACCAAATTAGGTCTCATTTAGGTATATATTGGATAGAGTAGGGAAAGTTAAGGTCTGAGAAGTTTATGCTATGCAAAAATAGGTTAAATTGAGGCCAGATGAGGTGCAATTTAGATCAAGATAGGTCACATTTGGGTCAAACGTGTCTAGTCTGTGTCATGCTAGGTGTGATTTAGGTCAAGTTATAATTGTTATTTGTTACAACGACTTAGATATAACCATTAGACATATACATGGTAGTGTATATATTTGACTGCAGCTACAAATATAAGGTAAAAAATAGCAAAAAGGCCTTGAAACGCCTACACTCCCCTTGGGAGGAAAGGACCGCCTAGACAATTATGTTATTGCCTTGTGCGAAGAGTAGTAGCCATGTGCCTCACCCCATTTTCAATTATATTTTTATGTTAATCTTTCTCCATTATATTGTGCATTCTTGTCTTACTTGTCATGTGTCTCTATACCAGTATCTGTCTAAAAGAACTGAATCTCATGCTATAAGAACGCTTTGATTGGTTCTTAGTAAGTGGGGCAAAAATGAAAGGAACTGCAGTTCCTAGTCAAAATTCCGTTGATTGGTTTACGGTAACCAAGGAAACAAATTTATCCACGCGTAACTTGACTTCTGCTTGTATATATACTCCCACAGTTCTGAGTTCCGAGCTAAAACAGGGGGAAAACAACTTCCAATTTCTTTCGCATAAAATTAGGGTGACCGAGAGGTAATGCAGAAGCCGCCGTCAGAGAAATCCCGTCATCTATTCCATACTATCAACGCATATGATTAGATAACCGGGCAGCCACCAAGAATTACTAGCAGCAGCCACAAGAGTCCAAAATGAAAATTTGCTACTGCACAATGTCGAAGTCACCTGCTGTGTTAGGCCTTTGAGAGTTTATCAGTAAGGATGCCATCGTCCAAGCCAACTCCCGAAATCTCACATGCATACAACGATATAATAGAGATTAAACATTGATGTTTTCATGGATGATCCCATACGGAAGTTATGCAACAACTTCCCATCAGTTTTGTCTGTGGAAATAAATCAATGTCGTACTTATGTTTTGGCTGTGTTGCACTTCTTCTGTTCGTGGAAATGCCAAACATGATTTGCACATCATGTCAGAAAGGTAGTAGTTTATGGACTCCAATGAAGAGACACATGATCGAATTTGTGGTCGCGTGCCTCAGAATGAGAAAGATCCCAACAAGTCAGCCCATAGTGTGAGTTTAAATATCTCCTCCAAATACGAGTACTTGAGATAGGGTAGGAGTTTACACTGTCGGGTAGGGTCACTGAAGTGACTTTTCCTTCAGAAGATTAAAAAATAAACCTATTATTATATAGACTTTCTTGTGTTTTTTTACTTAGTCTATTTTTCTCTTTACTGTGTTATTCTTGTATTTTGTTTTATCCCACATGGGTTATCTCTAAACCCTGTGATCTTCTCTTATCTTATAAAAGAGAACCATGTACTTCCTTTTTTAATCATCTCAATAATAAGACAATTAGCCGCAACTTCTAGATGGTATCAGAGCCTCCCGATCCTCCCTAACCCTAATCCTTCTTTCCCTCCCATCAACCCTAGCCGCCACCCTTCCCCTTCTTCCCTGCTGCGCCGCCCAGCAGCAAACCCCTGGTCTGCCGCCGCCGCCTAGTACCATCCTTGGTGCCGCCTCCACCACAACAGGCCCCACAAGCCACCGTACCCCATCCCTGCCTTCCTCCCTCACCGCCCACCTCTTCTCTTCTTCTCCTCTCCACCGCAACCCCCCCTTCTTCTCCTTTTTCCAGTAGCTACCTCTGCTGCCCGCCGCCACCAGACTCCTCCACCTTCTTGTTGCCGCCACCTTAGCCCCACCACTATCCATTTCCGTCGCCCCTACCACCCACCCTATTCTCCCTTCTCCTCTTCCCATCTTCTCTAGCCCTTCGCTCACCATCTCGTCCGGCTAAAGGCTCCTTTTTCGGCCTCCGTACATTTTCCGAAAAAGTTACGTACAGCCCGGTCGTTTTCCAGATCTGGCACGTTGAAGGAGTAAATCAATTTTTCGCATATGACTGCCTACGCCTCATGGTGGAGTGATCTTTCCTCCATGTTGGCATAGGTTCTTTTCTTCCTTTCTGCCCTGTGAGGGTCTTCTGAGGTCCATGATTGGATCCCCTGCCTACTACTACTGCTAGTCCATGTGTTGGACTCCTGCTGCTGACTTCTGCTACTACTGACGCCTGCTGTTTTCTGCGCCCGTGCTACTGCTTATTCTACTTTGGTCCGATGGCGACTCCAGATCTCCCTCGCACTCTCTGTGTTACTACGGTGAAGTTGGATAGTTCCAACTATCATCTATGGGCTGCCTCCTTTCAGTTGTATGTTAAATCCCAAGGTCGCTACTCTCATCTGACTACAAAAGCCCGTCTCTTCCTGCTCCTGATGTTGACGAGAAGACGAAACAAGCCTACGATCTCTGGTCCAAGGAGGACTATGGGGTCATGACATGGATGGTCAACAGCGTTGAAGCAAAGATCAGCCAGTCCCTTCTCCGTCTTCATACTACCAAAGAAATGTCGGAGCAACTCTCCCATGTTTACTCGCACCAACAGAATCCTAAGAAGGTCTTTGAGATCTTCAAACAACTTGCCAAACAGGAGTATTCTACTATTGATTCCGTCGAGGATTACTACAACTCCTGCAGTGCCCTCTGGGATGAGTTCCAGGTGTATCATCCTCTTTCTACTGACATTGATGAACTTAATCGACAGCGGAACGAACTTATGTTAGTTCAGTTCCTCTCGGGCCTACCTGCTTCCTTTACTCGTGTTGTGGACCAAATTCTATCCAGCGGCCCTTTACCCACTCTCCGTGATGTGCTCAAAAGGGTCCAGCACCTACCTTCTGTGTCCCAGTCCGTGCCTGACTCTTCTGATGGAGCAGCCCTCGCTGTCCGCTCTGGTGATTCCTTTCGTGGTCGCGGTCGTGGCAGAGGTCGTGGTCGCGGTCGTGGCAGAGGTCGTGGCCGCGGAGGACGTTCTTCTGCTCCTGGCCGTGGCTCTGGAGCTGATAATGTTGAGTCCCGCTAATGCACTCACTGCAAGCGCACCAACCATACTGAAGATCGTTGCTGGATCAAATACGGCAAACCTGACTGGGCCAATAAAGTGACTTCTGACCAGATTGAACCTGCTCCACCGACAGCTGACGGGATCCGCTCGGAATTTGAAAAACTGCTTCAAGCTCGCCTGGCTTCCTCTACTGATGCTTCAAATGATGGCAGTGCCGCCCTTCTGACCCAGACTGGTAAACCTTCATGGGTGATTGACTCTGGTGCGACCTCTCATATTTCTGGCAATCCTACTTTATTCTCTAAATTGCACAAGACATCTTTTATACCGCCTGTTACTTTAGCTGATGGCTCTAAATCGCCGGTTACTGGAATTGGTGATATATGTTCTACTGGTAGTCTGCCACTGCAGTCCGCTCTTTATGTCCCTAAGTTTCCCCTTAATTTACTATCTGTCAGTAAAGCTGTAAAGAGCCTTCGTTGCTCCATTAAGTTTGATCCGGATAGTGTTCTTTTTCAGGATCTGCGCACGAGGATGACGATTGGTTCAGGCCATGAGGGACCGGATGGACTCTACTACTTGGACGATCCGAAGCCAGCTGCATATTTGACATCATCCGTGGCCGACATTCAGTGGCATTATAGATTGGGACATCCCTCTGCTGCACAAAATTAAAAGCTTTATTACCTAATGTAGTTAGTTTTGTTTTTCATTGTGAGACATGCCAGCTTGGCAAGCAAACTCGTGCTACTTTTTTACCAAAATTTTGCATTAGTTCTAAAGCTGTCTTCGATATTATACATGCTGATGTTTGGGGTCCATGTGCTGTGACGAGTACCTCAGGTTTAAAATATTTTCTAAGCTTCATTGATGATTTCTCTAGAGCAACCTGGCTATTTTTACTGAAAGATAGATCTACCATTCTTGAGAAAATTACTGACTTCTTTCCTGAAATCCGTACCCAGTTTGCTATGCCCATTAAAATTTTGCACACTGACAATGCTTTGGAGTTTATGCAAGTCTCTGTTAGTAGTTTTTGTCGTCGCCAGGGCACCATCCACCAAACTTCCTGTGCCTATACCCCGCAACAAAATGGTGTTGCTGAATGCAAAAACCGCCATCTCCTTGAAGTTGTGCGTACCCTTCTTTTTCACTACCATGTTCCTCAGTCTTTTTGGCCCGAGGCAATATCTATTGCTTGCTACCTCATTAATCGTATGCCATCCACTGTGCTCGGAAATAAGATTCCATATCAGGTCTTGTTTCCTGATGCATCTGTTTTCTTTGTGCCTCCTCGTATCTTTGGAAGCATGTGCTCTGTTAAAAATCTCCGACCTGGCCTTACCAAATTGGATCCTAGAGCAACTAAGTGTGTTTTCTTGGGATACTCTCGCACTCAAAAAGGGTATCGATGCTACGATCCTGTTTCTAAAAAGTGGTTTGTCTCTGCGGATGTAGTATTCTTTGAGCACATGCCTTTCTATTCTCCGGCTGGTTTTGCACTCACATCGGATTTACTGGTTGATACGCCTTTACCGGTTGTGGATGATTTGACTGATAATTCTGCTACTGCCTCCCCACCTGAAAAGCCACCTCTGAAAGTGTATCACAGAAGACAGAAGCCGACAGCTCCCTCTATGGCCTCTCCATCGTCTTCTTCCTCTGTGCCAGATCAAACACCTCCGCATGTATTTTCTGACCTTGATCTCCCTATTAGCCTGAGAAAAAGGACACGGACTTGTACTCAGCATCCCATTGGGAATTTTTGTTCTACTGATCATCTTGGTGCTAATTTTGCTAATTTTACTACGGCCCTTTCTGCTATATCTGTACCTAAAACTGCTGCTCAGGCCATTAAAAATCCAGCATGGCGTCAGGCTATGGAAATCGAAATGCAGGCGCTCACTGAGCGCAATACATGGCAACTTGTTGATCCACCTGCTGATTGCTCTCCTGTTGGTTGTCGCTGGGTCTTCACGGTCAAGTATCAACCGGATGGAACTGTTGAACGACTTAAGGCGAGACTAGTGGCTAAAGGCTATACACAGACCTATGGGGTCGACTACTTTGAGACTTTCTCTCTGGTGGCACGGTTGAACTCTGTGAGAATTCTTGTTTCTGTTGCTATTAATTCTGACTGGCCTCTGTATCAGCTTGATGTCAAGAATGCTTTCCTGTATGGTGACCTTCATGAAGAAGTCTACATGTCACAACCCCCTGTTTTGTTGCTCAGGGGGAGTCCTCTAAAGTATGCGTACTGAAAAGGGCAATCTATGGCTTGAAACAGAGTCCCAGAGCTTGGTTCGATAAATTAAGCACTATTCTTCAGAATTTTTCATTCAAGCGCTCCCAGTCTGATCACTCAGTCTTCGTCAAGAATACTATTGCTGACATTATTATTCTCATTGTTTATGTTGATGATATTATCCTCTTAGGAAGTGATCATGCTGGTATTCAGTCCACCAAGCACTATCTGGAAAAACATTTCGTCACTAAAGATCTTGGATCTCTTCGGTATTTTCTTGGGATAGAGGTGTCCCGGTCTTCTTCTGGCCTCTGCTTATCTCAACGCAAGTATGTTCTAGATCTACTATCTGAAACTGGACTTCTAGGTGCTAAGCCTGCAAGCACACCTCTGGATCCGAACACCGACTGGGATGATGAGAATTCTCCTGCTTATCCTGACAATCATCAATATCGAAGAATGGTCGGTAAACTCATATATCTTACTGTTACACGGGCCGATATTACTGTTGATGTTGGATTGGTTAGTCGTTACCTAGATAAGCCTCGACAATGTCATTGGGACGTTGTCTGTCATATTCTGAAATATCTAAAAAGTTCTCCTGGCAAAGGCCTACTTTACAAGAAACATGGCCACTGCAAACTTCTTGGCTATTCTGATTCCGATTACGCTGGCAGCAAGGTTGACCGTCGCTCTACTTCTGGCTACTGCACATTTGTGGGAGGCAACCTTGTCACTTGGCGAAGCAAGAAGCAGTATGTAGTTGTTCGCTCAAGTACTGAAGCTGAATATCGTGCCATGGCGCACACTACCTGTGAACTGTTCTGGATTAGGAGCTTACTAAAGGACTTTGGTATCTCTGACTCGTCTCCTATTCCAATGTATTGTGACAACAAAGCAGCTACATTCATTGCCAGTAACCCTACTTTCCATGAGCGGACCAAACACATTGAGGTGGATTGTCATTTTGTCCGCGAAGCTGTTCTCTCTGGCCAGGTCTCTACTCCCTACATTCATACGACTGATCAGGTGGCTGATATCTTCACAAAGATTCTACCAAAGACAAGGTTCACTGCTATGACATCCAAGCTGGGCGTGATAGACATCTACGCTCCAGCTTGAGGGGGAGTATTAGTATATAGACTTTCCTGTGTTTTTTTACTTAGTCTATTTTTCTCTTTACTGTGTTATTCTTGTGTTTTGTTTTATCCCACATTAGTTATCTCTAAACCCTGTGGTCTTCTCTTATCTTATAAAAGAGAACCTTGTACTTCCTTTTTTAATCATCTCAATAATAAGACAATTAGCCGCAACTTCTAGAAAACCAATCACCTGAACCCATTTTCCTAGAACTAAACTGAAGTTCCTGGAAAATGAGTTCCTTAAAAACTTTACATACAACGAACCATTCAAAGCCTAAAGGAAGAAATCGATGTGTAGAAATGCAAAAATGCATGGTTTTTTGGTCTTTTGCCCTTCTAGGAAGTTTTTAGTTGGTTGTAGGTGGAATCTTCATGATCAAGGTTGGGCCTAATGTTTTTATTAATAACTAAAAACACGCTTGGTTGCCTAAAGATATACACAGGGTGTATGGTGAGGATTATTTAAAGAGTTTTCCTCATTCGGCCAAGATGGTGTTTGATCATCTTTGATTGTCTCTTGCAGCTACGTACTCATGAGTCCTGACTTCTCTATCACATTGATATGAAAAATGTTTTTCTACATAGTTTAGAAGAGAAGATTTAGGAGCAACCACCTACGTTCTAGGTGGAGCCTGGTATGGTGTGTCAAATATTAGAATTCCCTTTATGGTCTAAGACAGTCGCCTCGTGCTTACTTTAGCATATTTAGTTGTGCGGCTTGTGCCCTTTTTTGAGTTTAGTCCTTATAGGTAAAACAAGGATCATTATATCTTCTATAAGCACAGTGATTCTGGGTGTATTTCATGATAGTCTATGTGGATGCCATTTGATTGATGGTGATGATTAGCAAGGTATATTGCAACTCAACTGTTTTCTTCAGGGCCAGTTACGAACTAAACATTAGGCAATCTGAAATACCATTTGGTCATTGAAGTTGTAAGGTCGAACAATGGAATCGTTATCACGAGGGTTGACAGAATTGAACTGAATCGAATCGGGCTAATCAACCAGTTGAACTAAGAACTGGTGATTGGGACATTTCGGTTCTCTCACAAACCAGAAAATGACTTCAAACCGGCCAAAATCGGTCAATTGACCAGTTGAACCGGTCCCGGTTTTCTCCGACCACCCGATTCTTGGCCATGTATATGCTATGACCCCTACATCTAATTTTATGTCTATTCCCGCTTTTTCCTTCCATGTTCATCCCCATTTGCTCTTCTACCTATAATTTGTGGGGGTGTTAATATAGTGTACAAAGGCCTTAATTTTAGTTATGTAAATAAATAAGAGCCTACTTGTAAATTGTATGTTATCTCCTAGAGATACATGTCATGAAACAACATAGTTATTAGGCCTTATCCTTCCCCACTTACCTTTGTTACATGTCTTATTAATTTAGATACAATTGGCAATCACAGGTAGACCCCCATCTTTCTGTATGAGTTTTAAAATCGTTAGTACAATAGAAGGTATGTATACTGCTAAAAACCTATATCATAATGGAAGAATACAAACGAATGTACAGAAGATTGCTGTGTCAAATGATGAACGTGGAAAAGATAAATCTGATATTGAGACAGCTTCTTTAGCCAATTTCTAGTCAGGTGACACAACCACATTGGTCAGCACTCAGCAGAAGAGAAATAAACAAAACTGAACAATTTCCTACCAATCTACCAAAAACACAGTGGTCAACTTAAGAGAGGGAGAAAATACCAATATTGCAGCTTGATGAGCACGCGCTTTAGCCTTTTTCTCATCAATTTCTGGGGCGTTTATTTTCTGTGCAACCGTGCTTGAATTGTCCAGCAGTGGAGGAGAGTAAATTTCAGGTGCTGTGTGTTTGAGTTCATTCAGTGAACCAGAGTCAAGTTGGCCATACTTTTTCAACAAGCACTCAATCAAAGAGGACAAGTTGCCAGAATTAGTATTTGGATATCTGATCTCATCATTATCTCTATATTTTCTCATCAAAGAAACAAGCATTGAGATCAGAGTTTGGTGCTTCTTGCCATCTGTATAGTCACCAATGTCTTCAGTGGCTAACATTAATACAGGAAATGATCCCTCGGAGTTGCATGAACCTTCAAAATTCGAAGACATGGCCTTCTGCTTCTCACATATATCTAAACTTAATGCAAGTAGATGCAATGCTGAAACAACCCCATCAGAAACACAAGAAACAGATGGCATATCATTGGATAAAGCATAGAAAATAACTGCTCGAACAATCTTGAGAACTGTTTTTGATGTAGCTATCCTGGAAATCGGTTCCAAAGGACTGAAGATATGCATCCAGGAAGGCAACTGAACACTTAAAGGTGAAACCTTGCAAAACTGGGTGTATCTTTCTTCAGCAATTTGTAGATCTCTAGAGTTCCAGCGAGGATGATAAAGGTCCAACTGTTTCCAGTATTTATACTTCAATGTATATTTTCCCTAAACATATAATTTGTATTGTTATCTACTCCAAATGTAATTGAATATAGAATGGGATTACGACTACAAGAAAGAAAGAAAAAAACCTGTTTCGTCGTTGATGGATCTATATAATCTGCAAGCGTGTCAAGAATATTTTGAAGTTGGACATGCTTAGAAAGGTCATGAGGCAATGCATCCACAAGTTGACTGTGTGTAGCATCCCCAGTGACTAACTTATGAAGCAGTTCTCGTTGCAGATTTTCTTCCATAGAAAGACCGCAATACCTACGCTCCTTGACTATTTGTATAATCAGAGATAGCATTTCTTGCACCAGTATCGGTTCATATCTACAATTACAGAATTGTAAAACTATAGCAACTGTTCCACATGCATTCCAAGATTCAATAAAGCAACACTTCATGTGAAAAGGAAGAACCCACGAAAAAGAATATGAGGTTCACTTTAGCAACTCACTATACATAAGACAACTATTTAGGGAATCATCAAAAAAGATTTAATATTCCTGAGACTTTAACTACTTCCCAAGTGAAGAGGGGGTTTTCTGTGAGGCAGAGCTAGAGGTGATGACATAACGATGTGCAGTAGATATAGGTAAAACCAGATTTGAAATTCGGTTCTGTATCAAATTTTAATAGTAATTTCGTAAAAATAAGGTAAAAGTTGGGCTGAGATATTATGTAACATGTATGCATAATTATCTACCGTAACAATTAAAGCCAGGGATCTTGTAAAGATGATTGTTTCAAGATTGTATATAGGTACAACATTTGTTGTCTACTTTGAATACAAAGTACTACATAATTGTGTACATTCACAAACACCATGATGCAGGAAATGACCCCCCTCTTGGGAGTAACTTAATTTATGTGGTTTTATTAAGTTATTTCCCTTGATTTGGGTTCTCTTTTAAATCCATGGGGGTTTTGTACCACATGGACTACCGCTTAACTTGCTTTGATCTGCAGACCTACATAAATGGTCTTGTTAAAACACCTCAGTGATTATGAATAGAATCATCTTTTATTTTAAATTGTTAATTAGTTGGCATTAGCTTATGTACTAGTTCCTCATCAAGTGGTATCAGAGCCTAACCCTAAACGATTAGGGTTAGGTCATGCCCTCCCCGTCCCTCGTTCTAACAGACGCCATCCCTCTTCTATGCGCAGCATCTCTTGTACCTTTGTCTAGGAAATTGCTTCAACCCATAGAGTGACCTCTTAAGCAAGCACACATCATTCTCCATCTTCAAAACCCTCTAGTTGTTGCATTTAGATCTTTTTTTCTAGTTCATTGTGTAGAAAAGTTGTCTTTGAGGCTAGTTGTTGCAGCTCTAGGTCTTTAATGGCTACCAAAGAAAAAAGCACTCGTATGGAACTATACTTGACGACGGGTGAGAAGACTTCACTATAATCAATGCCTTAACTCTGACTGTAGCCCTTTGCAACCAGGCGTGCCTTGTATCTGTCACCTTTTTCCTTCTTATAGACCTACTTGCAGCCCACTACTTTCTTACGTTTGGGAGATACCACCAACTCCCAAGTTTGATTCTTGTGAAGAGATTACATATCTTCCTTCATTGCAACAATCCACTGCGGAGCATCATGACCTGTGACTGCATCACGAAATTTGGTGTGCTCATCACCAAACAACATGGTTGGAAAGGGCATGGGCCACCATGGAGTCCCCAAAGCCATAGCGTTGGAGTGGTTTGACATTTTGTTTTCCTTTGCTTTTGGCTAGACTATAAGAACTCTCTAGAGTGTCCTCTTTGTCTTCAACCAGACACTTAAACATCTGGCATAGAAGAGGGACCTTGTTCATCAACCTGTAGCTTGGTCCCTTCTTTAGTCTCCACCTATTATGAGACGCCCTCTAGAGAACCGGTGGAAAAGCTATTCATGTCTTGCATAGTAGACACCATTGCATATTCATTAAAAGCAACGTTGTGCTTTACCAAGAAACATGGTGAAGGATCCTTGCACCAAAGACTATATCTTTTCACCCAAAAGCATAATCAAGGAATATGCATTTGATAGCTCTAGGTTCTAATTTTCCAGTATCCAAATGTGCATAAGTAGGGAAACTAAATATACACGCCATTCAAATAACCAATAGGTTTACAAGACCAAGCTTCTTCAGGAGTCTTGAAATTAATAGAAGATGATAGAGAACAGTTCATAAAATACATGAAGTTGATGTAGCTTTAGCCTAGAAAAGATCTATTTAAGTTTGTATTGAGAAGCATGCATCAGGCCTTTTCAATCAACGTCGTATTCATTCTTTTTGCTACACCATTTTCTAGGGGTGTGTGACGCACTATACGATGTCTTTTGATCCCATGATCACTGCAAAAACTATTGAACTCCTTAGAACGGAACTCCAAGCCGTTATTAGTCTAATAAGTCTTTATGCTCTTGTCCATTTGATTCTCAACAACAGCCTTCCATTGCTTGAAAATAGAGGACGACTCGTCCTTTTGAAAAAATAAACCCATACCTTCCTTGTGCAATCATCAATGAAGCTCATCATGTAATTGATACCACCTTTGGAAGGAACATAAGAAGGGGCCCATATCGAGTGAACATAATATAGAGCATACTTGGAAGAATGAATTGTTATGTCGAAGCTATTGTGTTTGGCCTTTACCATAACACAATGCTCGAAGAAATCTAATTTTCCAAATCCCAATGCTTTAACCACATGACAATCCTCTCTTGCTCAGAAGCATCATCCCTTTCTCAGGCATGTGTCCCAAGCGCATATGCTAGGGTTTTGTGGCATCTTTAGATGAATTTGTTAATGCAGCGGAGCTTGAGATAGTAGAGGCTTGTAGGATGTACAGTTTGTATGAATAACTCACCGCCTTCATGAGGACCCGGTCAGCTTTGAGAATATCAATACCTCTATTTTCACCGTAGAACTTGCAACTTGTCTTCAAGTGTGCCCAATGAGATGAGATTCTTCTTCAAACCGACAACATGTCAAACGTCCATCAATGTTCAGACTTCACCATCAAACATCTTGATCTTCACTGTGCCAACACCAATCATCTTGCAAGGACGATCCTCACCCATAAGGATATCTCCACCTTGATGTGACTCATAGAGGTATGGAAAGAATCCTTAAGCTTGGTCTTATGGTATGTGCATCCTGAATTAAGAATCCAATCCATCTTGTAGTCATAGGATGGCGATGAAGCAAGAACGGAGTCTTCATCTTTAGAATCTCCAGATCCACCTTCGCATGAGCTGCAAATTGACAACATCATTGGATTTCTCATGCTTTTCCTTATTTTGCAACTTCTAGCATTCATCCAAGGTATAACATGTCTTCTTGCAATAGTTGACTTTGACTTGTTCCTTTGCTTTTGAACTTTCACAATCATTGTCGTGTGGACGCTTCCTTCCTCTAATGGCCAATTCTTCACCAACTACTTTCAATGAAATAAGATCCTTCTCTAATTTCTCTTGAAACGTCAAGCTCGTATTGACTTCATGGAGTCAGAGTCTTTGAGTCCCGAAATATCATCACAACCCAGAGATTCTTGTAGGATAATGGAAGGGTACAAAGCAACATAATCGCTTGATCCTTATCCTCTATCTTCTCATCGATCTGCCCGAGGTCGTGAATAATGTCATTGAACTCGTCGAGAAGAGCCGTCAAGGAAGCATGAAAAGGCGTTTCTTTAGTGCAAGCTTGTTGGTGGACTTTTTCATGTAGAGTGCTTCAAGTTGATCTCAAACTTCTTTGGTGGTCTTCAGATAGACAACGTCACAAAGGACTTCATCCTCCAAGCAAAGAAAGATGCATGTACAAGCCTTTTGATAAATCTCCTCCCACCGGTCGTCTGTGATGGATTCCGATTTCTTCTCCTTTCCAAGGAGCTTTGTGGACTCCTTGTGTGAGACAAGATTCACACTTGACTTGCTAGACAAAGAAGCTCTTCAAGCGGTTGAACTTCACGATGTTGTACTTCGACGTCATGGTAGAGACCCAACAGTAGAATTCACTTTGATACCACTTGTTGGGGGTGATGGGAGACTCTAACAACAAGGCCAAGTAAGCTTGTTGAGGAGATGCAGAAGCGTGAGATCGAGCACTGCAATTTGAATATGTACAATGAAGAACAGCAATTGACCAAGCAAGAAACCAAAAAGGCAAGATTTATAGTGGTTCGGCAAATTCTGAATGTGGGAGCCTACATCCACTGGAAAAGATGATATTATTGATGGAGATATCACAAAGATGATGATTATAGAAGATTTTTTTTTTTAAATTGATGATTATAGAAGATAGAAGAAGAACCCAATCCCCTTTTACACCCGCGAACCAACTATGGACGAATACGATTGTTGGAGAGGAGCTCTTGGAGGCATGAAATCCGAAGGGAAGCCCTAGGTTTGTCTGTGTCTTTAGGTCTTCAAAAAACGACGTCTCTTTATTCTTTTCATTGTTCTTCATCCTTGGGAGAAGCTAGGTGTCTATTCATAAGAATAGGACCCATGGTCAAAGTTCTAAAGACTCCCAAATTTGTCATGTCCGCGATTACAGTCCATTTGGACCATATACGGTTTGGTCTGGATTGTAAATTGAAAAACATGGTCCATCTTGACCATATACGGTTTGGTTTGGACCATAATTGTTGCTTCTACTTCTCTTGCTCAAATATGGTCCATTGGGGCCATATATTGTCAATTGGCTGACCGTAAATCCACATGTAAATGCCCACACTACTACAGAAACAGCATTCAGTGTCACTTTTTTGGGCGTCGGTTATTTAGGAACACCGACGCCTATAATATTAGACGTCGGTTATTTAGGCAAACCGACGTCTATATTCGAAGACCAGCCAGACACGGGTACCGCTTTGTATTCAGCGTCGGCTGGGTATAACAGACCGACGCCTAAAATCGCCCGCGAAATCCAATTTTCAAGCGAAAAAATTTGCGTCACCTACAGCGTCGGTTTTTTAACTATTCACCGACGCCTATTTAATATGAAAATTTGCGCGAAAAGTCCCACTTTCAGTGTCGGTTATCCTTTGATAACCGACGCTGATAATGGTTCCCGCCAAATAATTTAGGGTAAAGATTGTCTAGTTGGACGTCGGTTTTTTACTATCAACCGACGCTAAATCATAATAGGCGTCGGTTTTGTAGATAACCGACGTCATTAACCAACTTAATAGACCCGATCACCCGGCTCTTCCCCCTTTCTTCCTGTTTCATCGCGATATTTCTCCTGTGCTGCTGCTCGTCGCCGCTCTCCCAAAATCGCCCGACGACCCCCGCTGCTGCTCGCCGCCGCTGCTGCTGGTGCTCTTCTGCTCGCCGCTGCTGCCGGTGCACCTCTGCTCGCTGCCGCCGCTGCTGCTGGTGTGCCGCTGCTCTGCTCTTCTCCCGGTGCCACTGTTGTTCGCCGCCCGCCCCTCTGCTTCTTCGCCTGCTCGCCGCCACTGCTGCCGCCGCTCGCCGCCGCTCTTCTCCACACTAGCTCCAGGTAGCCCTAGCCTCTTTGCTTCCTTCTCCCTAGCTCCTTACCAACAGCAAGCACGGCCTTGGCTGTGTTGACCTACCACGGCCGTGCTGGACAGCACGGCCGTGCTTGCTGTTGGTAAGGATATTAACAAATTTTTATGTAATGCTTTATGTAAATCCTAGGATATGAACAAATCTTTTGCTTGCATATATTTGTGTTTCTAATCGTAATGTTTGACCTAATTCAGTAAATTTTGATGCATGTTGAAATAAGATTTAAACTTGTCAATTCTAGCATCCTAATTTGATTTGATTAAACCTAACATTGATGAAACCCTAACATCAATTGTGATGAAACCCTAACATTAATTGTGATGAAACCCTAACACATACATATCTATTATTGTGTTTGTTAGCCTAGAAACCCGTCCAAGATTTACTCATTAGGAGTAAATCTTGGATAGTCCCCGGTTTGGGACTGTTCTTGAACACCTAATCTCAATTAGGATGTAAGTGTATAATGTGTATTGGGTTTTCGAGAAAATTTCGGCAGCATTTTCCCGTTTGTTCTCTAAGTTCGGCAGCATTTTCCCG
Source organism: Alisma plantago-aquatica (assembly GCA_963693085.1). NCBI lineage: Eukaryota > Viridiplantae > Streptophyta > Magnoliopsida > Alismatales > Alismataceae > Alisma > Alisma plantago-aquatica. The sequence continues at coordinate 57,341,173 of OY856410.1, forward strand.
TTTGTTCTCTAAGTACATATGTACTTAGAGAACAGCGGGGAAATGCTGCCGAAATTTTCTTGAAAACCCAATACACATTATACACTTACTAGTGAGATTAGGTGTTCAAGGATGGGATAGGTGGTACACATGTGTTTGTTAACCGTAGACCCTAATCTTGTCCTAATATATACTTGTTTTCTCTTTGATCATAGAATGGATAGATCATGGATGTCCATTCGCAATCGCTGCACCCCAGAGTTTATATTTGGTCTTGATCAGTTTATTAGATTTGCCGAGGAACATAGGAAAGAACCTGGAGATAGGTTCTACTGTCCATGTAGGCATTGCGGTAACAACTTGAAAGTCAACACTGGTGACGAAATCAAAAGTCATGTCATGTGCAATGGGATTGTACAAGGCTATACAGAATGGCACTGGCATGGAGAGATTTCAAACTCGAAACCAGTGGATGTCGATAGCAGTGCTTGGGTGGAAGAAGAAATTGTCTCCGATGACGTAGATGTGAACGAACCAGTTCCAATAGACATCGTTGATGTGATGTTGGATAGTTGTAGGGTAGAGCACACCGATCCACCTCCTATCTTTAGAAATATTATGCATGATGTTGAGATACCGTTATACACAGGCTGTGCTAAGTTTACGAAGCTTAGCGCTGTGTTGAGATTGTATAAGTTGAAAGCTAACAATAGATGGAGCGACAAAAGCTTCACTTCATTGTTGACTTTGTTGAAAGAAATGCTTCCTGAAGGAAACGAGCTGTCAATCTCAACATACCAGGTAAAGAAATTGTTGTGCCCAATGGGAATGGAGGCCAAGAAGATACACGCATTTCCGAATGATTGTGTATTATTTCAAAAGGACTATGTGGATTTGAAAGATTGCCCAAAATGTGGTGCGTCACGGTATAAATTGACGACTTCGGGGGAGTCCAAAACTGGTTCTCCTACCAAGGTGATGTGGTATCTACCTATAATATCACGGTTTCAACGCTTGTTTGCAAATCCGAAAGATGCGAAGAATTTGAGGTGGCATGCAGATGTTAAGAAAAATAATGATGGGATCCTACGACATGCGTCTGATTCCCCACAGTGGAAGAAGATTGATCTATTGTACCCCAAATTTGGTGAAGAAGATAGGAATCTAAGACTTGGGCTTTGTACAGATGGGATGAATCCGTACAGGACATTGAGCAGCCAACATAGCACTTGGCCAGTCATGCTTGTTATATACAATCTTCCTCTCTGGTTGTGTATGAAAAATAAGTACGTTATGCTGTCGTTGTTGATATCGGGCCCTAAACAACCCGGAAATGATATCGATGTTTATCTTGAACCTCTGATTGATGACGTAAAGAAACTTTGGGCTGAAGGTGTGATGACCTATGATACTTCAGTAAGACAGACATTTCGTTTGCACGCTATGTTGTTTTGCACTATTAATGACTTTCCAGCATACGGGAATTTGTCTGGATATAGTGTCAAAGGAGCTAAAGCGTGTCCTATATGTGAAGAAAACACTGATTAAATAAGACTAAAACATGGCGGCAAGACTGTATATCTTGGTCATCGAAGGTTTCTTTCAAAATTCCATCCATATCGTAGGAAGCGCAAAGCATTCAATGGATGGAATGATGAACGGAGTGCACCTAAACCTATACCAGGGGATGTTGTTTATGAAAGAGTAAAAGACATTGTCAATGAATTTGGTAAGAAATCACAATGTAGTATGGCCACACGGAGTGACAATTCTTCATTCAAGAAGAAGTCAATATTTTGGGATCTTTTTTATTGGAGTCCTTTGATAGTTAGGCATTGTATCGATGTAATGCACGTTGAGAAAAATGTCTGTGATAGCATCATTGGTACTCTATTAAATATACCAGGTAAGACTAAAGATGGGATAAAATCCAGACTGGACCTACGTGAAATGGGAATAAGGTCAGAATTAACAGAATTACGTGAAATGGGTAATAAAAGAACATACTTACCTCCCGCTTGTTACACGTTGTCTAGAAAGGAGAAGAAAGCTTTTTGTGAATGCTTGGTAAATGTTAAGGTGTCACAGGGTTACTCATCCAACATCCGTAGATTGGTATCAATGAAAGATCTGAAGTTGATAGGTCTTAAATCTCATGATTGTCACACTCTAATGCAACAAATATTGCCCGTGGCAATTCGATCTATATTGTCGAAGCATGTAAGGTTTGCAATCACCAGACTTTGTTTCTTTTTCAACAGTCTATGCAGCAAAGTTATTGACCCTGATACTCTCGATAATATGCAAAGAGAAGTGGTTGTTACCCTATGTCAGCTTGAGATGTATTTCCCTCCTCCGTTCTTTGATATCATGGTACATCTTGTTGTCCACTTGACTAGGGAAGTGAAAATATTGGGACTAGTTTTCTTGCATTCGATGTATCCATTTGAACGATACATGAGCATTTTTAAAGGTGATGTTCGAAACCGTTATCGGCCTGAAGGGAGTATTATTGAAGGTTATGTGGCGAGAGAGGTTATGGATTTTTGCAATGACTTTCTGAGTGGTAATAACACTCCTGTTAATGACAAGAATATTGAGGAGGGCAAAGGAATTTTGGGATCACGGGTGAAAGTAATCAGCCGTGAGCAGTTGGAACAAGCTCACTTGTATATTTTACACAACATGGACGAAGTGAGTGTTTATATCGAGGAACATACCCATTTCATCAAGAGACAACATCCTCGAGCAAGTTCAATGTGGCTTGCTAGAGAGCATAACAAGACTTTTACTAAGTGGTTTGAAGATAAAGTCTTACATCAACTATCTCAAACACCAAATGATATTACGGAAACTATCAAATGCCTCGCCTTTAAACCAAAACCGAATGTTATGTCTTATGAAGGGTTTGACATTAATGGGTTCACATATTACACAAAGCGTCAAGATGATAAGAGTGTCGTCCAAAACAGTGAGGTCACTCTTCAAGCGTCGACTATGTATTTTGCAAGTGTAAAGGATAAGAGTCCACGTGAAGCTAAAATGTCATATTACGGTGTCATTGAAGACATATGGGAGTTTGACTACATAGATTTCAGAATTCCGCTCTTTAAATGTAATTGGGTTGATAACACCAAAGGAGTTATAGTGGATGAATTTGGTTTCACTTTAGTGAACTTTGAAAAGATTGGCGAGAAGGGTGAACCATTCATATTGGCATCACAGGCGAAACAAGTATTCTATATCGATGATCCTGCAAATGATAAATGGTCGGTTGTTCTTCATGGTAAAAGACAGTTCATTGAAGATCCTATAGACGAAGAAGAGTACTATGATAAGTATGAGGATTGTTAATTGATAAAAGATCACAATTTTAGAGGCATGCATGTTTAAATTTTTTTATTGAAGCTAAATGTTTGCTTTTTTAATATCAATATCATTTTCAGATTTGATGTCTCATTATCTTGTAGTTAATACAAATGCTAAATGTTTGTCTTTTTAATGACATTTTCAGATGGCTAACCATGATGAGCATGATGTCCATGATGAGCATGAAGTCCATGATGAGCATGCTGTCCATGATGAGCATGGCGAGGATACCAATGTAAGTTTTAAAAACATATCCTGTATTTCTATAAAATTCATTATCTTCTAGTTATGTCATATATCTTATATTTCTATATTGGGCTAATTCAGTGTGTTTATTTTTGTCAAATTTTAGGTTGATGTACCCACTGAAGCACTAGAGGAACTTGATGCGCGTCACCAAACACTTAACAAGAAAAGGGGCATCACTCTGTTGAAGAAGTTGATAGTTCTAAGTGGCAGTGGATCCAGATTGGCTGTGGAGTTTGATAATGGAGGAAATCCAATTGGAGTGAACCGCAATAATTTTGTAAACTATCTTCGGGTTGTCACTCGAAGCCATTGTGGTGTTAAGTATGATAATTGGCATAAAGTTCCTCAGGCGAAGAAAGACGTGATATGGAAGGATTTATGCGTGAGTTATTATTATTTGCAATTCTATTTTGTAGATTACAAATTCTATTATTTGCAATTCTATTTTTGGATACTAGTTAATAACAATTCTATTTTACAGAATCGGTTTGCATTGGATGAGAAGCTGCATCGTAAAAGCGTGATGCAACGCGCTGGAAAGATGCTAAGGAACTATAGGACAAATCTCAACAGAGAATACATAAAAGATGGTGATAAGAAGAAGAAGTCATCCCTTGAACAATGGAACTTCTTGGACAAAGAAGATTGGGACACGTTTGTTGCTTCAAGAAAATCTGAAGAATTCAAGGTATTAGGCGTCACTCCCAATTTAATTAATATACGTTGTATTAACATTTAGTGCTACTAACCAAATCATTAATGTGTATACTAACTAGGCCCTCAGTGAGGCGCAAAAGCAAGGCGTGTACTGAATGTGCATGACCACACTATGGGTCCAAAGGGCTATGCAAGCGTTCGCCAAAGACTGCAGGCGGAGTCTGCTGCTACTCAGGAGTTTGCCACACCCATGCCTCGCCATGATGTCTGGATAGCTGGGAGGCAAAACAAGAAGGGTGAAATAAAGAAGCCCTTAACTGCTGAGGCGGCTGCGAAAATGGTAAAATACAACTCTTAGAACAATCGTTTGAATATTGATTATTTGTGGTGTTAACTTACCAATTTCTGTTGATGATGATTAGCGGGAGCTGCACGAGCAGAGGAAACAAGGCACATTCATCCCTCAGGGCACAAGGGATGAATTGACAGTTGCTCTGGGTAACAGAAGGGTGAAATAAAGAAGCCCTTAACTGCTGAGGCGGCTGCGAAAATGGTAAAATACAACTCTTAGAACAATCGTTTGAATATTGATTATTTGTGGTGTTAACTTACCAATTTCTGTTGATGATGATTAGCGGGAGCTGCACGAGCAGAGGAAACAAGGCACATTCATCCCTCAGGGCACAAAGGATGAATTGACAGTTGCTCTGGGTAACCCAGAGCATCCTGGACGTGTTAGGGGTGCAGGCGCAGGTGTGGGCATTAAAGCATTCTTTGGGCCATCCCAGCGCAAACCCAGAGCGGGACTTTCACAAGAAGAGGTAACCTATTCTTTTTTTAGAATGTTACTGCAAAAGGGAATTCGATAATAAGAAGTTAATGTTTCTTTTATCCATGTATAGGAGAATAAAAGAGTCGAGGATATAGTTGCTAAGAAGGTCAGGGAAGAAATGCTGCGGTGGCAGGCATCTCAGGCTTCCAATCAGCCTATGGCGACTCACTCTTCTCCTGATGCACAGACTGAGAGTAATCCTGTAGACCCACCGCCGCCTAACACGTCTGATGTAAGTATTGTTTATGACATTGTAGCTAGTCTTTTCAAGATGATATATTTTCAATATGATATGTATATATGTATAACATTCTTTACGTAAATTTGTAGGCGTTGAAGCCATGCCGCTTAAGAATGCAAGACTATGTTGTTGCAGAGGCACAGGCTTACCCGTCCCTTCCTGCGGCAACGTTTCACGGGACTCCAATGCCACAGGGCTACGTTCGTGTGAGCCCGATACGTGTATTCCCCCATTGGAGGGAAGCTACATTGTCATATGCCCACCCGGATATTGATACACTTGCTGAGGCAGAAGGCGGGGTGATATTGTGGCCTAAAGCAGATGTCGTCTACTCTACTGAAATTGTAAGATAAATTTACATTACTTTAGATTGTTAATGTGTATATATGAGGTCAATTGATCTGAAATTATATATACAGGTTAAAAAGAAGACACCCGGAGCATCTAGGCCTCCACCTCCACTTCCTGCATTACCAAGTTGGGTTCCAACTGACCTAAAATTCCCGTTAGGTCCTGCTTGTAGGGGAATGGCATGTTGGCTACGGGCACATAATATACATTGCCCTATAATTGTTTCTTTAGAAGCAAATTATGCAGGTTAATCATACGAAAGCTCTTTATTTATACAAGATATTATTGAGTTGTTTCTATATGATTGGCTAAATACATCAATGATAGAGACATGGATAAGGTGAGATCTTGTTTATACATCCATATACCTTGTGTAAGATCCGATGATCTGGTTTCTTATATATTAATGCATACATAATACATGTTTTGCAGCTACTTAGTCGAAAATCAATGTAAACAATTTGCATTTGACCATGTGGGATTTTTTATTCCATCATTGATTAGTATGGTAGCTAAAGACCATGATAGTGTTCAACAATACTGTATAGATGCTTTTACAGTTTTCGGTCAGCAAAACAAGACGATAATAATAGCTCCATTCAATGTCAAGTAAGTTTACTTTACTTATAATTTGGACTTAAGAAAATACATTTCTATTGTGGATTTTGAGTTATTAATTTTTAACTTTTTTACCTCTAGCGGTAGGCATTGGGAGTTACTAGTTATTGTCCCCGGGACGTTCACTGTTTATTATCTAGATCCTGCGGGAAGTACATTGAATACTAAAATTGGACACGTAATGAGATTGCTATTATTCTGGTGAGAAATATTTCATTTTTTATATCCGTTAACATCTGTTATTACATTACTATTTAATTATGCAATTTACTGTGTTACATTAACATGTAGGGATTTAGATGCATTCAAAAATGCTGGAGGAAAGGTCCCAAGGAAAAAGAACCAGCCAATAATTTGGGAGAACGTAAAAGTAAGTCTCGACTCCAATGTATATATTATTTATGTGAACTGTGCTTAGTTGTATTTTTTAATATTTTATATGTTTCAATTTATAGTGCGCTACACAAGACAACGGCTGGGCATGCGCATACTATGTGATGCGATTTATGCAGATGATTATCCAATATGTCACATTGGACATCAATACCATACATGAGGTATTATATATAGTCTCATTAGTTAGTATGAAATATATCAATCTTATTTTGATATTATTACTTATATATATACATCATTCTCTTTGCAGGTATTTAAAACTGACCACACTATAGGTAAACGCTTAAAAGATGTACATGCTCCATATACGATGGAAGTATTAAATGAAGTAAGAGAAGAATGGGCAAGAGTCATACAAACAGTGGCGATTGTAAGATATAATTGGGATGCTGATAGCGATGTTGAATGATATTTTGTAAAATGAATATTTCTGAATGTATATACATGTCTGAATGTTTCTACATGTATTTGAATGTTTCTACATGTGTGAATGTGAGAATTGAATTGATGTCTGAATGTATCTACTTGTGTGAAAAGTATATTTGTTGATTTTGCAGGTTTGTGGCCTGTTTGTAGGCTGATATCAATGGATGTCGTAAACCTGCAGTTCAAAAAACTGAACTGCAGGTTCTCATCCTACTGACCAGCCACAGCAGGCCTGCAAACTGATAAGAAAAAAAAAACATAGACGTCGGTTATTTATAGAACACCGTCATCAAAGACTTACAGCGTCGGTTATTGGATAAAACCGCCGCCTAATATGGCAAACAACCCGACCGTGCAGGAAAGCACGGTCGTGGCGGTAAATGGCATCGGTTATTAGTATAAAACCGACGCCTATAGTACTAAACACGGCCGTGCAGGGAAGCACGGCCGTGGCGTCTGGAAATATGGCGTCGGTTTTTTAGTTGTAAACCGACGCAGAAAGTGTCCTAGATGGCGCCCTTTTTGTGGCGCGAACCCTTTTGGCGTCGGCGTACTATACATAACCGACGCCGATAGGTGCCCTGCTGGCGCGTTTTCGGTGGCGCGAAGCCTTTTGGCGTCGGTTATAAAACCGACGTTGAAGAGTTCGACCTTTAGCGGCGCCCACATAGGCGTCGCTTGAGAACCGTCGCTAAAAGGGCATAAACAACCGTCGCTAAAGCCCTGTTCTGTAGTAGTGCCAAATCGTAACCTGACGATGTCGAGGCTCGATGTAGACATATGGTTCATCAATGAAGCTTTTCCAGAGAGTTTAAGACATTCTCTAAACAAGTTGATTATGGAGTACATGACTCGGTAAATGGGAATACCATTGACTTTGACTACCGATTGTGCGATCTGGTGGAGTCAGTTTGACCACCGATTGAAGATGAGGCCCATTTGACAATGGGCCTGCTAACGACGATACCAATAGGTCCACTTCCCTAAAGGTTGGCATACCATGGCACCGCCTGGAGTGGTCCAAGACTCTAGAGTCATGGATGGCATTGTTGACTCGAGACGACAGTTGCTAACTGAAGATAGACAACTTCCACCACCTGCTAGACTGTTGGTCAGAGTGGTGTTGTTTGATACCACAACCACCATTTGTTGGGAGGGGCTCCAATGACCTTCTAGACCCTTGGCGGCAAATACTACTCATGCCAATGGTGGTAATGTGGCACCAACAGTTGTTGTTGAGGAAGCTGACGGGGTTCCCTGCTGCTCCTAACAGCTATTGTGGCACTTGTCGCACTACTGTTGGGGGGGAGTCCTTGCTTTTCTTGTAGGCGAATGTGGCAACTATTGTTGTTGTTGGGAAACCAGAACCCCAAAACATGCCATCTTTATATCTTATTTGTACTCCATCCAATTTCCTCTAGTCCTTAACGTCAACTACCATAATTTGGCTTTCCCATTGGATTGCAAGCACTATTAAGAAGAGTTGTTCAAACCGATATCCCTCCCATGTCCTTCGCCCTCCTATTTTGACCTTCATCCCCTTCAATTTCCTCATCCGATGAAAGTCTCATTAAGAGCCATGGTGATAATCATAACTGTTGAGAGTTTTGCGTCTACCACATGTCAACACTATAGATTTCATCTTCATATACCCTCTATGTAGTTCCTCCCTCATCCTTCCACTTCCAGCCCATCCTTTTGGATCCCTCCAATGGAACAAGGTACACCATATTCATGGTGGAGACAAGTTGACCACTTTGGTTGGCAAAATAGGACTGGAGGACGGGAGGAGTTGGTTTGGGTTTTGGACTTCACAAATTAGATCAAACTGTGTGAGTGATATAGAATAGCTGTTATGTAACAATCAAAAGTAAGGATAGATTTGTGACATGGGTCAAACTGTCAAAGATTGAAGTTATTATATAGTTTGTTTTGCCTTTTCCGACATGAAATTATTCATAAACACTACAATCAATGAAAATAAACAACAAAGACATATCAAGAAAGGTCTATCGCTATTATATATTTTCGCCCGTGTTTTATAAAAAAAAAAAAAAAAAAAAAAAAAAAAAAAAACTGGGCGTCACCCCCCCCTGCTGCCCTATAACCGCACAATCCCAGTATGTGCATCAGGGTGGTAAAGCAGGGATTGTTTCTATGGCTCGAACATGGGTGGCTTCATTGGCAGCCCTTCAGCTGAATCACCGGCTATATCCATGCTGGCTATAATATGATGCATGATCAACCTTTTAAATTAAATTAGACATGACACTTTTAAATTAAAGTTCCAGATAATTAAGGCCAAAAGAACTACAAATTCAAGTATGATTTAAAGAAGTAAGAACATACTCAATTCTCACAGAATTGCTTAGGGAAAGATAGCCTATTAGGCCAAATCTTTCCAGTATTCTTGTAACAAATAAGTCGGGGGGAGCGAGCGCAGCACAGCATTGCATCAAAAATAAATCAACCTCAATCCCTGTTCTACAGCTGCAAGGATAAGAGCAGATTAGCATTTTATCATCACCACAGGCTGAATATCTTCAAAGGTGTGCTCCTACAACAATTGATACTTACTTATGATAGTACTCAGAAATGTCCAGCGGAACTTCCCCATTCTTCCGCCACATTCCAGCGCGTACTTGTGCACAGTAAACCCTCAGAGACAGGGGCTGTTCCATTAGATATGCAGAAAGAGCATTGCTATCAAAACCATCCAGAACCTTCTCAAAAAATAAGCATTTATAGGAGGCAGCAGATGATATGGTACTGGCTGTCTCTGTCCTCCTAATACTACCATAGCAATATTCCATTGTGCTCTGCAGCAATACAGATAGAAAACGATGCAAGGGAATGTGAAACGAAACCTCCTGTGAACTGACATCATATTTAATTTCTGGCCAACTAGCTGTATTCAGTTTGCACTGAACTTCCAGTCCCTCATAATCTATATCCAGAAAATTATTCTTCAATTTTGAGTTTGAACTGTGTGCTAGATTTTCTCCTTTCTGTTTCTTACAACTGGCACCCACTTCACAAGTGGTAACAGGTCTTTCACTCTTACAGCATTCATGGTGCCTTGCCAATTTAGCTGTTGAATTGCTGAGAATAGGCAGTATACAATTCTTTCTACCATCATTATTGTTTCTATTTCTAAGGAATCCTTTCTCGAGGTTATGAAAGTTGTATGTGTTACAGCTATCACGTACAGCTGGTAAATAAGTTTTTAGAGCAGTACCTTTGCACAACCAAATTTCAATAGCTTCAAGGCATTCAGATATTGATTGCTGGACTGTGGATGAAATAATGGGAAAGGTATTCACATTTTCAGTTGAAATCTGTAATCTGCTACTCATGTAGATAGAAGAGGACTTTGATTCATCATGAGCAGTTCTTTCTATTTTTTCATATTTTGGCAAGCCATCATCCAGGCAATCTGCATGAGAGGCAAAGGAAGACACTGCTCCTTCTACCAAGAGCTTGTTCACCTTCCAAAGATATTTCCCCAAGTGAAATGATGCCTCATAATCTTCCCTTTGATCCTCTAAGGGAATGCTTGTAACTCTTATCTGAGGGTCCATTCCTTGAACTAGAGACAAAATCCTAAACCATGCTCTATAAAAATCAGGCTGCTCAGTAGCAATGTAGTTACGAACTTCTTTGTCTCTGATGACATAATGAATATCTCTGATCAATTCAATGGTGGCTTGATAAAAGTTTATCCATTTATTTATCTGCATTTAAGTCCAATCAGTTGATATAACAATGTAATGGGGGTAATTAAGATTAACTGCAGTAATATAAATTGGAAATCAAATATTTTTTAGTAATCTCAATCATCAATTCTGCCTTTGTAATGAGGTATACAAAGCCTGTGTACAGGCATCTGCATATGATCCTAGTTAAGTGATCACCAATGTGAGATTGAACCTCAAGGGGTAACGAATCTTACAACACTAAAAATAAATAATTACGATATAGCAAAATAGCACAACTCTGTACAACAACAGCATGGCTTCCAACTAAGAACATTTCATCCATTATTTTAACACTGTATCCACTTGTTTCTGGTAAGAGATATACAGTAACCAGAGAACAATTTTACCTGATACAGTTATAAAATCAAATTGCTTGCTTATCCGTTAAATCCATTTAGTTTATAACAGCTAGCTCAGACACACCTCTCAGCAACAACTCATCAGATCAAATTTATGTTTAGGAAGACATGTGTAAGCAGCCAATCTATACCGCAATAATAATTCTTATAGTTAATAAAAAATATAACTAAAATTTAAAATTCAAAATTGTGGACTCGGTGGAAAATAATATACGTGGGAATCTGTGTTGTATTTCTTGTTTGTAGATGAGCAGTCCCCCTTCTCTTATATAGGATAAGGAGGAAGCGTCACAGACTATGCCAAACCCTAATGGCCCAAGATGCACTTACGCCCATATTACAAATTGACCTATTAAATCAAGCTGGAGCTTGGGAGCATTCCAGTGAATTAAAAAACGGCCAGGCGGGCCGCTTAAGCGGCCATGACCCTCATCCGCCTAATTTAGCCCCTAACGCCCGCTTAATCTTTTTGAACATAATCGCCCGCTTTTTGCCCGCCTCACCCGCTTTTTCCCGCTTTTTTCCCATTTTTTTCCCGCTTTTGTTTAAAAATCCTAATGTAAACATCTAACATTAATTAATTACATAGTCCAAGTAGTGTTGACTATAATATATGAAACTTGTATACATTAAATGTTCTATGATATAGCTAGTCCTAATTTAGAATGCATACTTTGTGTGTAAGCTGTAATAATTGGGTACTGCTGTAATGCATCTAAGTAAATATCCTATTGCTCTATTATACTAGTAATGCATGATTAGTTTTACTGATTTCCTTGCTGCTTTCAGTGATTAATGATTGGTACTACTGGTTAGTATTACTTTAGTGATTACTTTAATCAACAATTCATAGTTTGTTATTTACAATTACTGATCTGCTTGCTGATTTTAGTGATTAGAGATACTGATTAATAGTAAGTATTGATGAATACTTAGTTAATCACTGCTTTGCTGATTAGATATGTATAGAAGTTCCTTATAAATATATTTTTTATATACACATACATGTAATTTTATATAAAAATATATAAAATTTAGACACCCGCTTTTTCACAAATCGCCCGCCTACCACTTAATCGGTTACAGGGTGTTGTCCGCACGCTTCCCGCTTTCTGATACACTGGAGAATTCCAAATCAAATTGCAAACATACATGCCAAAAAGGATAGACCAAGCCTCTATACAAAATATCACTCCGCCTCAATCTTACAATCAAGCACTCAACACTCATACACTCATGACTCACCCCTAAAGCAAATACTCCAGAGCAAGTATGCAGGCAAGCAGTTGAGCTTCTCGATCAAAAATGAAGTGGCATTTGTATCAGTAATGAACTTCAGCAGGTAGGTGGCAGGGCCTTCATCTCAGTCACTATCGTCATGAAGTAGACCAAACAGTGATGGAGCAAGGGTAGAGCAAAGAGGGTCGGGACAAAAGAAGTACTAGTAGTCGACATGTGAAGCATAGCATAGACAAACAGTAACAAAGGGGTGACGCAATCAAAATGAATAACCCAATGCGCAAAAAGACATGCAGATACTAGGCTCCAAGATGCATTGTAATAGCAAAAATATGATGTTCCATCACATAAATGTAACACCGACAAAAGTAAGTCACCAACAAGATCCATCATCATCTTCTTTCTTCGTATAATTTCCATGATAGTAGGAGATGTTGCAGTCTATAGAGATATGTTTCTGTTTCACTGAGTGACATGTGCCTAGCATGTGTCTCACTTATGTTTTTACTTACGTAGTTTAGTCCCATATTGCTCATCTCTGTTTTAGTCTCTCCTTTCTTCTCCTATATAAGAGAATGTATGGTACATCTTTTTAATCATCCAATATACAATCTCTATTCACTCTCTATATGGTGCCAAAGCAAGTCCTTTTTTTTCCCATGCAAATTCCCACCCACCCCCGTGAACTAAACCTCCCCCACCCTGCCCCTCTTCCCCTCACCCGCCGCCACCCCTCCCACCGCCACTGCCACCTCCCCCTCCCCACCCACTCGTCGCCACCGCCGCCACACCCTCCACCAGCCGCCGCCAACCCTCCCACCTCCCCATCCCGCCGCCCTCCACTCCCCGGCGCCGCCCCCTCCTCCTACTGTCCTCACAGCCATCCCCTTTGCCCGCTTCATTGCTCCTTCCTCTTCCACCAAGAACAACCACCATTCTTCTGCTCATCTAATCCCTTTCTTCCTATCTCCACTTCCCTACGTTTTGTGATGTTTTCGGACAGCTATAGCCATTGCAAAATTGAGAGTCTCTCCGACTCTTTGGGTTCTTCTGCCTGCGCCTCATGATGGAATCTTGATTTTCCTCATGACGGCGTAGGTTGCTTAATCAGTCAATCTGCCCGTAGCAGGTCTCTTCTGATCTGATGCTACAGATCTACGGTGTTGCTCTACTGCCCCATAGCGGTTTCCTTGGATCTGATATCTGTTGAGTATTGTTGTTGCTGCGCCGCCCATCTCTTATTCTCTTGCTGCTTCGTCTCTGTTCACCATGGCCTCTGTCGAGCCGCCTCGTTCTCTGTGTGTTACCACAGTTAAACTCGATGGCTCCAACTATCATCTCTGGTCGGCATCCTTTGTTCTATACGTCAAAGCACAAGGTCGTTATTCACATCTCATTACTGATCCTCCTACTGCCCCTGGTGCTACTGCGGATGAAAAGGGCAAGCAAGCCTATGCACAATGGTCCAAAGACGATTCCAGTGTTATGTCATGGCTTCTTAATAGCACCGAGCCAGGGATCAACCAATCCTTGTGTCTTCATGATGCTAAGGCCATGTGGGACCAGCTATCTCACGTCTATTCTCATCAACAGAATCCCGAGTGTGTTTTTGAAATTTTCAAAACCTTGGCCAAGAAGAATTTTCCTCTACACTTCTGTGGAGGAGTTCTACAATCACTGCTCTGCTCTCTGGAATGAGTACGAAATTTATCACCCCTTGACGAATGACATCAAAGAAGCCCAGAAGCAGTGCAATGAACTACAATTGGTCCAATTTCTGGCTGCCCTTCCTGCTTCCTTCTCTGGAGTGGTCGATCAGATTATGTCTAGTGACCCTCTGTCTACTCTCCGCGACGTCCTAAAACGAGTTCAAAGACTTCTGTCGATGATCTCCACCCCTGCCATTGAACATCCTGCTCTGGTTGTTCGCACTACTGAATCTAGATGTGGCAGAGGTCGAGGTCGTGGAGGACGTCTGCCTCCTAACGGTGGACGCACATCCTTTACTGCTCCTGGTCGAGGATAATTTGTTGGCCCTCGCTTCTGCAACTGGTGTGGTCGTGATAATCACAACAAAGACCGATGTTGGATCAAGCACAGTAAACCAGCTTGGGCAAATCAAGCTTCTGCAGAAACCTCCACTGATATTGCATCTGACCAGCCATCTGCTACGCCGTCTACTGAATGGCTTCGCTCGGAGTTCGAAAAAAAAATTCAAGAACGCAAGACTCAACTTCCCTCTATGCCTGTTGATGGTTCCTCTGCCTTGCTTGCCTCTCCTTTTGCTAGTAACAATAAATGGTGTATTGATTCGGGTGCGTCTGTCCATATGGCTGGCGACATCAACTTATTTTTTGCCCTGACTAAAACTACAAATATTCCATCTGTTATTGTTGCTAATGGCTCTAAGACTCTTGCTCACAGCATCGGCACTATTCCCTTGTCTCAGAAGTTGCACCTGCAATCTGTTTTATACATCCAGCAATTTCCTGTTGATTTACTTTTTGCCAGTAAGACTGTAAAACAACTTCAGTGCTCCTTTAAATTTGATCTTTCTGGTTGTGTTTTGAAGGATCTCCGCACGAAGACGAGGATTGGTTCGGGCCATGAAGGACCAGACGGACTCTACTATTTGGATAGACCACCAGCAGTGTCTGCTCTTCTATCTACATCAGTCACAGGACTCCAGTGGCACTACCGGCTTGGTCATCCTTCTGCAACAAAGCTGAAACATTTATTTCCAGCATTATCTGAAAAAACTTTCTTGTGAATCTTGTCTGTTGCGTAAACAAATGTGGTCTGAATTTTCCTCTAAGAAAGAAAGTGGTTCTACAACATTTTTTGATATTATTCATGCGGATATCTAGGGCATGTGTTCTGTTCCTAGTCATTTTGGAGTTAAATATTTTCTAAATTTTATTGATGACTTTTCCCGTACTACTTGGTTGTTTTTACTAAAAGATCGCACCACAGTTTTGGATCATATCAATGTTCTTTTTTCCAAAATACAGACCTAGTTCAACAAACCCATTAAAAGTTTCCGTACCGATAATGCCCTCGAATTTATGCAAAAATCTGCCACATCCTTTTGTTCTGTTCGTGGCACCATCCATCAAACTACTTGCCCCTACACTCCACAACAGAATTACGTTGCTGAACGTAAAAATCGCCACTTGTTAGAGGTTGCTCGCACTTTACTTCTTCATTATAATGTCACAGACTGGTGTGGAAAGTGAGTTAGTGGAATGATGTCGTGTCCTCATACTAGTCATATGTTGTGAAGCTCCAGAGTCAACCACCCATGAAAGAGAGAAACTGGAAGCCAGTAAAGAAGCAGCCTAATTACCAGTAGTAGACATCAAGTCAGCAGAAGAAGAAGAGCTCGTACTTTGGTGTTGGGTAGCCAAAATGCATCTATCATATTCCTCCTTGGTAAGAGTGATGCCAGAACTCAAAGCAGGAGGCTCAGAGGACTCAGTAATGCTAGTAAAATTGGTCGTCCCCACTAGTAACGGAGAAGGTCAACCATGCTTCTTCCAACATTTCTCCTCAGTGTGCCCATACAGCCACAAAAAGTGTAATTAAATTGTGCCACCTCCTCGGCCTGCACCTGTACACCCTCTAACTTCAACAACAACAGATGCATGAGATTGTCCAAGAGAAGGAACAACTATAGAATTAACTGGCTCAAAGTTGGACTGCATAATTCGTGAATAAGCTTCCTCTAAGCTGGGAAGTTTATCAGTCAGTTGCCAAGATAACACTGCGTGCTGAACTGAATGAAGAGCTCAGCCCAAATAAGAACTTTGATGTTATCAAATCAACCCTATCCTTAGATTGGATTGTCCCAAAATATTCCTCCAATGTCCTATCTCCCTGTCGTTCCACAAACAAGCGATCATATATCATGAACTGACGAAGAGTCTTCTACTCTTGAGAATAATGCTTCTTAATTGCATCCCATATTTCTTTAGCAAGGGTGTAGAACATGAACCTAGCAGCAATTCCAGGTTTCATGCTCCCCCACAGCCATGTCTTCACCAGACTGTTATGACGCTTCCATTCTAAATAGCCTTTGTGAGTTGTTGAATGATCAGAATCGACATGCTTTGCCTTGTCACGAGATTCCAATATCGTACAAACAGCATTCATCCACAGATAAATAATTATTTCCATTCCATTTAATGGAGGGGATTGGCAACACCTCATTGTAGACAATTAATGTCTTAGTGTCCTACATGATTTAGGTTGTGATATTGGGTTGATCTAGGCGGTCGAGATACATGCCTATACAAGATGAGAAAGGTGACGTAGAGATACACGTCACAAGGAAGACAGAGTGACGGGGAGATACACGTTAGTGTTCTAAATCAGAGATGTCTATCTGACGCATCCACAACCCCCAACAGAGAGTTCCTTAATCACACATGGGGAAGGTGTGATCCGGATGAAGCAATTGTAACCATAGACCCTCCGACGTAAAGACTAGAACCCCGTCGTGAGTGGTCGATTGGGTCCGCGCTGCTACTGTTGAGCCGCGGCGCCGACTGCTACTACTCCTGGCTGGCAGTAAAGGCGGTTGTTGTTCCTGGTTGGCGGTTGCGGCAGTCACTGTTGCGGCTGGCAGTGGTCAACTTGTGGGGGAGAGGGAGAAGGGGAGAGAGGGACTAGGGCACAGTTCCCTAGGATGGAACTTGCTTTGGTACCATGTCAGTGTCGCAATTGCAGCGTGAAGAGAAGCAGCGTGCTTCCCTTCCTTTCATTAAGAATAGAATAGGAACAATTACATGGAAGTCCAGCAGAATAGAGAAAACACAACAAATAAAACAAGATATGAAATAACTATCTTAACACCTACTTTTCATGAGTGCGCCAAGCATATAGAAGCGGATTGCCACTTTGTCTGGGATTCTATTTTATCAGGTCACATTTGCACTCCCTGGACAAAAGATCATGTTGCTGACATTTTCACCAAACTACTTCAAGTTGGGCATGTTTGACATATGTGCTTCAGCTTGAGGGACAGTATTGATATATATACTTTATGCTTTATATTATTTTATTCTTCAGACTTGTCTTTGTCTTTAGTTTTTTTTTTAGCCCACATCTACTAATTCTATTTTCCACATACTCTCTTGTGCTATAAAAGAGAGTTCCTTGTATTTGTTTTAGACACATCAAATAAAGATTATTAGTTTCTATACTAACATTGCACAAATAGCAAGAACAGCATTGTCAGATAGTAGACCATGAGCAAAAATATGCAAATGAAGTATCATCCACTTAAGTAGTAGACGAGGCAGATGATGAAGACTAATCTTCACAAACTCTCTATATGATGAACACATAATAGCAGTAGAAGAATGATCCATGGAATATATAACAGTAGGAAGACCACAAAAATAGGAGCGTAAATAAATTCCTCCTCTCTTCATCTCTTTCTCCTCCATCTCATCTCTTTTCTCTACTCATCTCTTCTCTTCCTCTATTCTCCCCCTCCCGCAAACCATGAATGTAATTAAGAGAGTGGTTGGGGTGAAGAGTCA
Source organism: Alisma plantago-aquatica (assembly GCA_963693085.1). Classification (NCBI taxonomy): domain Eukaryota; kingdom Viridiplantae; phylum Streptophyta; class Magnoliopsida; order Alismatales; family Alismataceae; genus Alisma; species Alisma plantago-aquatica. The sequence continues at coordinate 57,359,193 of OY856410.1, forward strand.
TAAACATCGATAGAGGAAATGGATATGCAGGCAATTATGTGGAGAGCAATCGATGATACAAGTCGATGTAATAAAATCCGAATAAAGATCTTATTAGATTTATCATGGTATACATGGGAGGTAGTAGATGGATTGAAGGAAGTAAAGTGTATATATAGGATTGGCAGACAGCAAAATAAATAATTAAAAGAAAGATAGTAGATTTTCTATTGAAGCCTTACGCCATAGCATAGAGTAGAGGATGAAGTTGCATATCGTCAGATCTGTGTCATCGGTTGAGATCCACAACAGTTGACATACACTCCATGTGGTGGACCCACACATCATGTAAAAAACACAGTAGTCAACCAGCACTACAGTACAGTGTGTAAAGCTCATCACGCCATGTCAGTCAAAAGACAACTTATCCAGCAACATATTACACGGCATCTACACCTCTATCACTTTATGTAGATTAGTTGACACAACATGCAAATCAAGAAGCAGAAGGATTAGCGCGGGGGCTACACGTGGTATACCTTAGTGACGCGCCACGTTGGCCGACATGTCATGCGTTTTGGTACAGGTCATCATGTCAAAGTCGGGGTAGAGGTGGAGGTAGAGTTTGGATCACACACATGTAAGTCGACTGCATGTCGTATAAGCCAATCATACTATGTGTTACATGTCAACACGACGTGTCTACGGTCGTAAAGCGAATGTGAACCATCAAATCATCGAAAACATATTGTGTGAGATAGGAACATATTGGTTACGCGGCTTTGCAGCATGAAAGTACCCCAAAACGACAATAGAATGATGAAAAATCCTTCCGGATCTCTACCAAGGCAAGGTGGGATTGGATTATCCCCAATAGTGGCAAAAAGATGATTTTGCCATGGATTCACCTAGATAAAAGAAGCTAAAAGAAATATGGTTTCAGCAGGTGACGTCAACAACAGATCTTGACAATTATGTCAGAGATGGTAGTAGAGGGAGGTGACGGTGCAACATAGATGCTCACGATGGTGGTGTAGACGGTAATGACACATATAGCTGTGGCGCCTTTAGGGACAGTGACAATGGCTTTAATGGAGGATGACGGCGGCGGCGGCGGCTTATGATAGGATGGCGCTAGCAGCAACAAGAAGCTTCATTCGACAATAGTAGTGCTTGATGACACAGATGCGGGGGTTGTTCACCACAATCAGAGCAACATCAAGGAGGAAAATTGGATTTTTGAGATGGAGATGCTCCTAGAAATCCAGGGGATGGGCTTCTGTGCAACTAGCCAAGCAACACCTAGGCACAACAGCCGCCCGCAAGGGATCTCTCTCTCATTTCCTCTTAGGGTTAGGGGTGCAAGAACGGTTGCTCTTTTATCATGTGGAAAAAGATATATGCGGGGAAATTTTGCTTGTATTGCATTACTTGTAATTTGATGGACAGCCCCTACTCCTGCATATAGGATAAGGTGGAAGAATTACAGATTAATCAAAACCCTAATGGGCCAAGAAACACTTGCACGCACTATTAGTATATAGACTTTCCTGTGTTTTTTTACTTAGTCTATTTTTCTCTTTACTGTGTTATTCTTGTGTTTTGTTTTATCCCACATGGGTTATCTCTAAACCCTGTGGTCTTCTCTTATCTTATAAAAGAGAACCATGTACTTCCTTTTTTAATCATCTCAATAATAAGACAATTAGCCGCAACTTCTAGATGGTATCAGAGCCTCCCGATCCTCCCTAACCCTAATCCTTCTTTCCCTCCCATCAACCCTAGCCGCCACCCTTCCCCTTCTTCCCTGCTGCGCCGCCCAGCAGCAAACCCCTGGTCTGCCGCCACCGCCTAGCACCATCCTTGGTGCCGCCTCCACCACAACAGGCCCCTCCAGCCACCGTACCCCATCCCTGCCTTCCTCCCTCACCGCCCACCTCTTCTCTTCTTCTCCTCTCCACTGCAACCCCCCCTTCTTCTCCTTTTTCCAGCAGCTACCTCTGCTGCCCGCCGCCACCAGACTCCTCCACCTTCTTGCCGCCGCCACCTTAGCCCCACCACTATCCATTTCCGCCGCCCTTAGCACCCACCCTATTCTCCCTTCTCCTCTTCCCATCTTCTCTAGCCCTTCGCTCACCATCTCGTCCGGCTAAAGGCTCCTTTTTCGGCCTCGGTACATTTTCCGAAAAAGTTACGTACAGCCCGGTCGTTTTCCAGATCTGGCACGTTGAAGGAGTAAATCAATTTTTCGCATATGACTGTCTGTGCCTCATGGTGGAGTGATCTTTCCTCCATGTTGGCATAGGTTCTTTTCTTCCTTTCTGCCCGGTGAGGGTCTTCTGAGGTCCATGATTGGATCTCCTGCCTACTACTACTGCTAGTCCATGTGTTGGACTCCTGCTGCTGACTTCTGCTACTACTGACGCCTGCTGTTTTCTACGCCCGTGCTACTGCTTATTCTACTTTGGTCCGATGGCGACTCCAGATCTCCCTCGCACTGTCTGTGTTACTACGGTGAAGTTGGATAGTTCCAACTATCATCTATGGGCTGCCTCCTTTGAGTTGTATGTTAAATCCCAAGGTCGCTACTCTCATCTGACTACAAAAGGCCCGTCTCTTCCTACTCCTGATGTTGACGAGAAGACGAAACAAGCCTATAATCTCTGGTCCAAGGAGGACTGTGGGGTCATGACATGGATGGTCAACAGCGCTGAAGCAAAGATCAGCCAGTCCCTTCTTCGTCTTCATACTGCCAAAGAAATGTGGGAGCAACTCTCCCATGTTTACTCGCACCAACAGAATCCTAAGAAGGTCTTTGAGATCTTCAAACAACTTGCCAAACAGGAGTATTCTACTACTGATTCCGTCGAGGATTACTACAACTCTTGCAGTGCCCTCTGGGATGAGTTCCAGGTGTATCATCCTCTGTCTACTGACATTGATGAACTTAATCGACAGCGGAACGAACTTATGTTAGTTCAGTTCCTCCCGGGCCTACCTGCTTCCTTTACTGGTGTTGTGGACCAAATTCTCTCCAGCGGCCCTTTACCCACTCTCCGCGATGTGCTCAAAAGGGTCCAGCGCCTACCTTCTGTGTCCCAGTCCGTGCCTGACTCTTCTGATGGAGCAGCCCTCGTTGTCCGCTCTGGTGATTCCTTTTGTGGTCGCGGTCGTGGCAGAGGTCGTGGCCGCAGAGGACGTTCTTCTTCTCCTGGCCGTGGCTCTGGAGCTGATCCTATTGAGTCCCGCTACTGCACTCACTGCAAGCGCACCAACCATACTGAAGATCGTTGCTGGATCAAATACGGCAAACCTGACTGGGCCAATAAAGTGACTTCTGACCAGACTAAACCTGCTCCACCGACAGCTGACGGGATCCGCTCGGAATTTGAAAAACTGCTTCAAGCTCGCCTGGCTTCCTCTACTGATGCTTCAAATGATGGCAGCGCCGCCCTTCTGACCCAGACTGGTAAACCTTCATGGGTGATTGACTCTGGTGCGACCTCTCATATTTCTGGCAATCCTACTTTATTCTCTAAATTGCACAAGACATCTTTTATACCGCCTGTTACTTTAGTTGATGGCTCTAAATCGCCGGTTACTAGAATTGGTGATATATGTTCTACTGGTAGTCTGCCACTGCAGTCCGCTCTTTATGTCCCTAAGTTTCCCCTTAATTTACTATCTGTCAGTAAAGCTGTAAAGAGCCTTCGTTGTTCCATTAAGTTTGATCCGGATGGTGTTCTTTTTCAGGATCTGCGCACGAGGATGACGATTGGTTCAGGCCATGAGGGACCGGATGGACTCTACTACTTGGACGATCCGAAGCCAGCTGCATATTTGACATCATCCGTGGTCGACATTCAGTGGCATTATAGATTGGGACATCCCTCTGCTGCAAAATTAAAAGCTTTATTACTTGATGTAGTTAGTTCTGTGTTTCATTGTGAGACATGCCAGCTTGGCAAGCAAACTCGTGCTACTTTTTCACCAAAATTTTACATTAGTTCTAAAGTTGTCTTCGATATTATACATGCTGATGTTTGGGGTCTGTGTGCTGTTACGAGTACCTCAGGTTTTAAATATTTTCTAAGCTTCATTGATGATTTCTCTAGAGCAACCTCGCTATTTTTACTGAAAGATAGATCTACCATTCTTGAGAAAATTACTGACTTCTTTGCTGAAATTCGTACCCAGTTTGCTAAGCCCATTAAAATTTTGCGCACTGACAATGCTTTGGAGTTTATGCAAGTCTCTGTTAGTAGTTTTTGTCGTCGTGAGGGCACCATCCACCAAACTTCCTGTGCCTATACCCCGCAACAAAATGGTGTTGCTGAACGCAAAAACCGTCATCTCCTTGAAGTTGTGCGTACCCTTCTTTTTCACTACCATGTTCCTCAGTCTTTTTGGCCCGAGGCAATATCTACTGCTTGCTACCTCATTAATTGTATGCCATCCACTGTGCTCGGAAATAAGATTTCATATCAGGTCTTGTTTCCTGATGCATCTGTTTTCTTTGTGCCTCCTCGTATCTTTGGAAGCACGTGCTTTTTTAAAAATCTCCGACCTGGCCTTACCAAATTGGATCCTAGAGCAACTAAGTGTGTTTTCTTGGGATACTCTCGCACTCAAAAAGGGTATCGATGCTACGATCCTGTTTCTAAAAAGTGGTTTGTCTCTACGGATGTAGTATTCTTTGAGCACATGCCTTTCTATTCTCCGGCTGGTTCTGCACTCACATCGGATTTACTGGTTGATACGCCTTTACCGGTTGTGGATGATTTGACTGATAATTCTGCTACTGCCTCCCCACCTGAAAAGCCACCTCTGAAAGTGTATCACAGAAGACAGAAGCCGACAGCTCCCTCTATGGCCTCTCCATCGTCTTCTTCCTCTGTGCCAGATCAAACACCTCTGTAGGAATTTTCTGACCTTGATCTCCCTATTAGCCTGAGAAAAAGGACACGAACTTGTACTCAGCATCCCATTGGGAATTTTTGTTCTACTGATCATCTTGGTGCTAATTTTGCTAATTTTACTACGGCCCTTTCTGCTATATTTGTACCTAAAACTGCTCCTCAGGCCATTAAAAGTCCAGCATGGCGTCAGGCTATGGAAATCGAAATGCAGGCGCTCACTGAGCGCAATACATGGCAACTTGTTGATCCACCTGTTGATTGCTCTCCTGTTGGTTGTCGCTGGGTCTTCACGGTCAAGTATCAACCGGATGGAACTGTTGAACGACTTAAGGCGAGACTAGTGGCTAAAGGCTATACACAGACCTATGGGGTCGACTACTTTGAGACTTTCTCTCCGGTGGCATGGTTGAACTCTGTGAGAATTCTTGTTTCTGTTGCTATTAATTCTGACTGGCCTCTGTATCAGCTTGATGTCAAGAATGCTTTCCTGTATGGTGACCTTCATGAAGAAGTCTACATGTCACAACCCCCTGGTTTTGTTGCTCAGGGGGGGTCCTCTAAAGTATGCAGACTGAAAAAGGCAATCTATGGCTTGAAACAGAGTCCCAGAGCTTGGTTCGATAAATTAAGCGCTATTCTTCAAAAAATTTCATTCAAGCGCTCCCAGTCCGATCACTCAATCTTCGTCAAGAATACTACTACTGGCATTATTATTCTCATTGTTTATGTTGATGATATTATCCTCTCAAGAAGTGATCCTGTTGGTATTCAGTCCACCAAGCATTATCTGGAAAAACATTTCGTCACTAAAGATCTTGGATCTCTTCGGTATTTTCTTGGGATAGAGGTGTCCCGGTCTTCTTCTGGCCTCTGCTTATCTCAACGCAAGTATGTTCTGGATCTACTATCTGAAACTGAACTTCTAGGTGATAAGCATGCTAGCACACCTCTGGATCCGAACACCGACTAGGATGATGAGAATTCTCCTGCTTATCCTGACAATCATCAATATCGAAGAATGGTCGGTAAACTCATATATCTTACTGTTACACGAGCCAATATTACTGCTGCTGTTGGATTGGTTAGTCGTTATCTAGATAAGCCTCGACAATGTCATTGGGACGCTGTCTGTCATATTCTGAAATATCTAAAAAGTTCTCCTGGCAAAGGCCTACTTTACAAGAAACATGGCCACTGCAAACTTCTTGGCTATTCTGATTCCGATTACACTGGCAGCAAGGTTGACCGTCGCTCTACTTCTGGTTACTGCACATTTGTGGGAAGCAACCTTGTCACTTGGCGAAGCAAGAAGCAGTCTGTAGTTGCTCGCTCAAGTGTTGAAGCTGAATATCGTGCCATGGCGCACACTACCTGTGAACTGTTCTGGATTAGGAGCTTACTGAAGGACTTTGGTATCTCTGACTCGTCTCCTATTCCAATGTATTGTGACAACAAAGCAGCTACATTCATTGCCAATAACCCTACTTTCCATGAGCGGACCATACACATTGAGGTGGATTGTCATTTTGTCCGCGAAGCTGTTCTCTTTGGCTAGGTCTCTACTCCCTACATTCATACGACTGATCATGTGGCTGACATCTTCACAAAGATTCTACCAAAGACAAGGTTCACTGCTATGACATCCAAGCTGGGCATGATAGACATCTACGCTCCAGCTTGAGGGGGAGTATTAGTATATAGACTTTTCTGTGTTTTTTTACTTAGTCTATTTTTCTCTTTACTGTGTTATTCTTGTGTTTTGTTTTATCCCACATGGGTTATCTCTAAACCCTGTGGTCTTCTCTTCTCTTATAAAAGAGAACCTTGTACTTCCTTTTTTAATCATCTCAATAATAAGATAATTAGCCGCAACTTCTAGACGCACATTATAAATAGACCCATTAACTTAATAAGCCAAATAATAAGACTCTCCAACAGAATCCACTTCAGTAATTTATTGGTTTTCGGTCAATTTAGTTATACGAATGATAATCCTAAATGGAATAAGACTTTTATTTTGCGTGGAAGAGGTATTAATTCTGATTGGAGTACATAGTGAATGTGTATAATTTGCCCCAGCCACAAACAACAGTGTTTAGTATCGAGCAACGTCAAACTTTCTTAGAAGGTTCTTGAAAAGAGAACTGCGGAAAGACACGAAGTCAAAACATTATTTGGAGTGAAGGTGACACAGTTGGCAAAGCCATGGTGCCACATAACACGGCCACATTAGGGAGGTTGAGTTGGAAACTTCAAATCAACATTGATGTAATGACTCAAATAAGGATTACTGTTTTGATTTTCTGCATATGTACTAGTCTCAAAAGTTAATTCGTTCAGAATTTTGGTTTGCTCTTTCATTCTAAAAAAATAGTCCTGATTATGATCAAGTCAGGTGTTTACCTAATGTATCGATTATTCTTCTCTTTATTTGAGATATTAATAATGTTATTGATCAAATCTTAGCAAATGCCCTCATTGCCTCATTCTGATTTAGTTTAGCAGTGGAGCTATCAAATACTAGATCTACACTCTTCGAGTAGCAAAATGAAGAATGCGATACCCAGATCATCTTAAACAACAGTGGAAGTAAACATAAACTGGTACATGGAAAAGCACAACAAATATAATATATAACATTAACTAAAACTTATATATATAGCACCTTACAGGTTATAATCTGATAATGTACCTGTATGTAACTGCTGCCTGAAGTGCAGGAACAAAAGAGATCTTCCAAACAGCCTAAAAGAATTCCTAGCAAATCATGTTCTTGTACAAGCAGCAGAGCCAGAGTTGGAACAGTAAAAATTTGTACTGACAAGCCCAGTATCAAAGGATACAGCTCATGATTTGAGTCAGCACCCTTCTTTATATCTTCATGTATAGCATATGAGTAGTGTTTGATGAAACCCTTGGCGAAGTCATATTTAAACTGAGGTTCAGCCAACAGCATCAGTAAGAGATCGTGTATTTTCTGACAAACGTGTTTGCCCAAAAACCGCTCTGACCTCATAAGCATGTTCAGTAGACCAACAGAAGCACAAATTCTGGTAGTGACAAAAGTAAGAATGCTTTCACTGCACTTACAAATCATAAGCAGTAGGTCTGCAATTGAATTGGATAACGCATTTGCTGCTTTATTGTGAACAGTACCAACATCGTCCTCTTTCCCAACAGCTGCAAGTTTGTTATTCCAAATATGAAAAACTGCATCTATAACAGGTCCCAAGGAAGACGCAATTTCTGGTGAAAGTGGTTGAATCTTCTCTACACCTTTGTGCTTTGAGCAGAATCCCTGAGGCTTCCACGCAGAAGAATCACCACAGTCGCAGCAACCCCCACCTGTGTTAATGATGGAGAAATCGTGACCATCATGATTACCATCCTTGAAGCATGGGACGCATATGGCACATGTTGGGTCATGCTGACAAGTACGACATTTATAAGCCAGCTCGTTCAAACCCCAAACAGCTCCGCACACGGAACGCTGGCCTGCATGGCTTTCTTCCATATTTTTCAAAAATGACTGTGGATCATCTTCAAACATCAACCACTGAAGCCACAGGAAGCTTTCAGCAAAAAGAGCATTCACAAGGTTGTTCGTAGGTCTTCTCCTGTTGTGCATTTTAAAGGACTTTATAATATAGGATATATCTTCTTCAGAGGGTATGATTGCAGAGACCACATCTGATAGCATCGACTTGTTTTTTGCCATGAAATTTACCAGACCACAAGGCGTGCCACCAAATTGATGCATTGGGATCCCATAATTTATAAGTCTCTAGGAATGAGAAGCCAACGATTGAGATGAGGTTTAAATACAAAACGATCATAAATTCGAAGATAATTTTTAAAACAGATTGACAAAAGTATAAACATCGTAATGCTCAAGTAATAAAAAAATATAGTTATTAATGTTTACAATGTTAAAGAATGTTGATGTCCAAAAAAAGATACGAATGTTACTAACAGGAACCTACATACCACAAGGGTGTTGTACAGCATTGATCCCATCACGGCCACATGCCATAGGTCCCAAGTTCGACCCCACTGGGAGGCTAATTTCTAGGAGTTTCCTAACAAGTTACATTGGTTTGCATCAATCTAGTATGCTGGCCGTTAGTTTACCTACCCCCCTTCGCATTGGCCAAGTCTAGTGTGTGTGCGCAAGCGGTCTGGTTCTACTATGTCAGCCTTTGGTTTACCAACCCCATTAATAGGGCATCTATAGGTTATGAGATCATTTGTGTGTGTGTGTGTGTAGAGAGAGAGAGAGAGAGAGAGAGAGATTGTTGTTTAAATTTGTTCATTGTCATTATTATTATAATTTGTTTAGATTTTTTATGCAAATGATAATTGTATGTTTATTTGTCTATACTAAGAGAAATATATTAAGGATCTATCTTAAAAAATTGGTGATTTGGCACAGCAAAGGATTCATATCCCACCCAAGTTCTTTCATGTTTGCATTTATCTCATCAATTACCATCTTTGTCTAATTGTTATTGATATGATTAAATTGGATACACAACATAATTCTTTGGTACGATAAAAAATTTAAAACACTCCAACTACATTGGAAACTCTCCACACTTCAAAAACTACTTACAAAAGGATTCACATTAGCTAAGCTCCATATGAAACTAGATTTCTTACAATATAAGTCCACCAGAATCATTACCTATAGTATGATTCTTTGAAAAACTTTCTTTTCATGTCCTTCTCCTCTATATAGAATCCATCTTTTTCATTTTGAGAAAAAATCAAAGCAACTCATAACAATATGAATAATGCAATTTTATCTTAAATTCAGCAACAGCAAAGATCAAAGGTTTCATGAATATTCATTAGTAATTTCTTTGGTTGTTTATTCATTACAACAACACAAAATTGTAAATCAAGTCTTTTTGTTGTGTTGCAACCACAGTGCAGGACATCAACTTTGTTTCAACTTGCAAGGTATGGAAGTGAAAGTTTGTGAAAACACCAGTTTTAAAGAATTTCAAATATAAACCATAATGAAACATTGATGTCATCTTTATAGGAAAATAGTGCAATTTGGGGAGAAACTTTGAATATGTTTATAAATCTCTATCTTAGATGTGTTGCATTACACAAATCCTTTTTTCATCATTAAGCATGTTACCATCTTGTACAATTATACACAACATAAACTAGACATACATGTCTCTTCATTCCCTAGGTAGGGAGACTTCTAAACCCTAATCCACATGATTCACAGGTTATAAATGGCATATATTAGACACAGCAATAGCATAATGTCGTTACATCATTAAATTTAATAGTAATACTTAGTTTAGAACATATAAAACCATCTTACGAACTTAGACTTATCTATAACAATTTAATTAAATCAAACAAATATATGAAACCTATATAAGCTATATGGGACTAGGCATCAATTATGCAAACTTTGCGTTGTTTTTGTTGACTTCACTACAACTTGGGAGAAATTGTGACGAAGCCATATTGTTTCGGACCAAC